>JAOTAV010059962.1:0-14923 GCA_026546445.1 Cyclargus thomasi
CAGAGTCCTGTTTTGAATCATTCGCTTCGAGGTGATTGCTTATTTAATATAGTGTTAAGGCACATGCGATAATTACACATTAATTGCACAATATTTTTAAACTTTTGAACTTTTTTTTAAATTGCAGTATAAGGATTTGTTCAGGAGGATTTTTTTAAATGTCGGTTGCAAGTTGTAATACTTACTTTTAGAGTTTATTTATAAGGAACATTGTATAAGATATATTATAACGTTACCTTAAATAAAAAACATCGATTAAACTAAAAAAAACACTTAAATGGCTTAAACCTTTTTTTGATTAATTTATGCCTTTTTGCACCTTCTGTGTTTTTTATGCTTTTTTCTTTCTGGCTTAAATTTGTATTCAACTCATTAACTACTTGACTGCACTTGTTTTAATAACTGTTAAAACATAATACAAAATTTGTAAGTACAACGCACCTATATTAATTTTTTAATTCAGTTTAAATCCTGGTTTATAAGTACACAAAGGCGATAATCAGGCTGAGACAAACGGGACGCATTTTAATTCACTAGGGATCACACATACATCTAACCTAACCTAACACGTAATGACTTTTTAGAGGAGCTAATCTTCTTTAATACTTTTAAAATCATTTTCCATGTGACAGACATGCGACGGTGCGAATACCACTGTCTCCCAGAAAAATGCGTATAACAGCGTTGCGCTGTGTTTCTTTCAGCGAGACCTAAATTGACGACCTCTATGGCTCAGTTGGTAGCTTAAGCCCGGGGTCGCGGGTTCGAATCCTACCGACGGAGAAAAAGTTTTTCAATGTTTCTGGTTCTTGGATGTGTATTAAATATGTTTATAATATAATAAAAATCTTAAATATGTGTTTAGTATAAAAGTATTAAATATATTTTTCTGTTGTCTGGCACCTGTAATGCAAGTCCCTCGGGTGCTTAGCACGGTGCCAGACAGACGTGGTGTAAAGCGTCCATAGATATTATTATTATTATTCCGGTTCTCGTAGACTGTTGTAGATGACCCGTCTGCCCGCTTGCCTCCTAATATCATTAAAAAACTCAGCTACCCCGCACGTATCCAAACTGAAAATCGCCTTAACAATTAACACATATCGCATGTGTCCTACCACTTCGCTAAAAATTTAACTTAACCCTAAAACGTCTATTAAACCCTCCAATAACCCACCGACCGCGCGACGCATAGACGAAAGCGGCACCGTTACAGAGCGGCGTCGCCGAACAAGCTGCAGCAACTGCGTACCTGGAACTGTTCATCCGCTGCTGCGGTCCAAGAGGCCTGCTGCGGACGCTCCTGCACTTCCTGTTCACCTACCAGTACGATGGTGTTAAAATCTTCGATGTGCTGCTGAGCAGGTTGGAGGGGAATTCTCAGGTATGTCAAGCCTTATTCACCTTATGACCTTTGCGGGACATGCGTCGTGATGGATGATGAAAAGTGGGTTTCAACTTTTTTTTATTTGTATTTAGTTATGAATGTCAATGTTAGTGTGTGGAGATCAGGTATTTATAGCCATAAGTTATAATTTCTTTGGCAGCAATTTCTAGTCGATACACTTTACATCCTATTTAGGTAGATGCACATTTTAACATCTTAAAATAAAAACAGGTTATTCATAATGTAATCAATGCGGAAATGTCACACAATTCTTTGATGCGCAAGTAGCACGCGCGCAAATATGCGTATCAATACGCACGCTTCTAACATTTTTACGTATTAAATTAGTTTTTTTTTTCAGCTGTCACTAGTGACTCTGTCACTAATGGAGACCCTAATCGACCTTAACTGCGAAGATGTGATGATAGAATTAGTCTACAAATACCTCCTAAATGGAAACTATCTCATGTCGACGTACAGAAACAAAATAGGCGACCCAGACTTGTATAGAGAGGCCGCGGTAGCTTTCCTGAGTTTAAGGCCGCGAGTTTGCAAGAGACCGTTGGAGAAGACCCAGCAATGGGTAGAAGAGTTGGCGCTGAGTGGGAGGAGAGTTTTGGATATAAGGAGAGAGAGTGACAGAAGAGTTAACGGAGTACAAGAAGATATAGCACTGAACAGTCTAGTCCAAGAAGTGAAAATCGATTATGGGGTAAGTTCTAACTGATGTAGCAAAAAAGGTTGTGTGTTTCTCTGAACAATTTAAAAGCTATAAATATAAATATAAATTTTTAATAAGCACGCAACTCATGTTTATTTTTAATCCATATTATATAACAATGACCTTCTCTTTACAGAACCCAAACGAGAGTCTGTACGGCAACTACCACGCGTACCTCTGCGACGCGCGTTTCCAAATAGTTTCTAGAACGATCGCCTGCGCCAATTGGACCTCCAAATACGATGCCATCTTACCCAAGCGAGAAACAAACAACAACAAGGAAACGAAAGAGATAGATATACACGCGCATACGAGTGCGAAAGAGCCAGATAGTCTTATATCGATATGTACCAGCGGATACGACACGATCAAAACCAGTGAAGCGTCAGAAAAGGAGGCACATAGTCTCAACTCCTTGAATGAAGCGGAAAAGAACGAGACGGAAGATAAAGAGCCCGACAGCTTAACGTCCATTAGCGATGAATTCGACAGCTTCAGGTTCAGAGATGATGATGATGAGGGCTTCTGTGAGGACTCCTTCATGAAGAGCATAGCCAAGGGCCCCGAGGATAAAAGTTACGAGGAAGTGCATTACTTGAGCTGCAGGGTCAGTGCGGATACAATCATAGGTAAGCGCAAGCGCATACTTTGTGTCCGGCCGCAAATCATTCGTTTTTCTTATCGGAAAAATATGGACGCCCGGCATTTCATTTTCATATCATGTTTTATTAATGACCTATCGCACACTATATTGTCGCTATCAGAAAATTCTGATGAAGTTTTATATGGTATTTGAAAGTTGAGTTTGAATAGAGAAAAAAATCGTATCGATAAAGTGCGCTTTGAAAGCTTGAATATTTAAAAAAAAAACAGTGCATGCTTTCTTTGAGCTAAAATACCGTAAACGTAGAATAATAAAAAGGACCGAGTGTCTGACTTTAAGCAGTCACAACAATGGTGACTTAGTCCTGTATATTATTCTCCCTCTGTAGCATTTTTATCTGAAAAAAGCGTCCAGTGTTAGTTTTATAGAACGTCTATCTGTATGTAATTTGAAGTTGACACTTTTCAATGCGAGTGACATTAAAGTTTATGCATCACTTTGCGGTATAAATTAACCCATCACATCTTAAACTTTCGTCTTCAACGAGACGAGACAAATCTTAGAATAGAAAGTCAATCAGCGTATTTTTCATCGATAAAACAAGTTTATTCGATAGCCAATGAATAATAGCAAATACCTAACCGATAATTTACTAAATAAATACTAAATCATAACATTTCTATCTATAAAGTCGGTGATCTAGAGAACAAAACCATATTTTCATACAAATTCTGGGACATTTTTTGTCCCTGTGCGAAAGCTTGTAAACATATAAGAAATTTTCGGAAATTCTCAGTTATAATATTGGTATTAAGATAATATGTATATGATTAGATTTAAATTATGTATTCGTAATCAGTAATTATTGCGGTTTAAACTCGTAGAAGCAGAAATTGCGGTATATCAATGTAACTCACTACTTCAAACTTCTCCAGGTCCGCTGCTCTGCAGTCTCCTCAAGAAGACGGCTAACTGCCTGCAGTCGGAGCTGATCGTGAACTGTCGGGTCACGAGTATCATCAGCAAGCTTGTGGCGTTCCCGACGCCGCTCGTCGCCGCGCTACTGTGTCCCGGGTTCGTGCTGCAGCCGAACGTGCCTTCGTTGTTTCAGGTGTGGAACATTTAGAGAGTAATTGTTACTCTATATTACAGATAGTCCAACACAGTTGTGCGCGCCGTCCGATGTATAGGTAAACATTTTTTACTAGAACGACGCCTACCGCGTCACTGCTACATTAATCAAACTTGTATCACAAGCGCACACACCGAACTTACTAAAATTCGCAATCTGGTTCTGTTCCAACTTCCCTAATATTTATTATTCCCTGATAAAAATCGGGGAAGTTGAAACAGAGCTGATTGTTGTAATCAATAGAAATTTATGGAGCTTACGTCAAAATCTTCATTAAACTACAGTTGCATATAGAAGTGCCAACTGCATGCTTTACGAGAACGCAATATTTTTGTAGTCAATTACAGGTTCGCGGAACTTGTGCGTCATGCGTGCATATTAGACTCTTTCTTTTCGTTAGTGAGTAATGATTTAAAACTTCAAACAGCCTCATATCAAGATACTTCATATTATAAAATGTAACTTGTAGAAAATTATGTTCCTCGCTATTTTACAGATCTTTATTTAAGTTGTCCGAAATTAAACATTATAATTTTTTATTTAAACCTTGACTCATAATTTCTTCTAACTGTGAATTATTGTTTCAGATTCTTAAAAAATTGAAGGAAGAGCTAGACGAGTTGACCAACGGTTTGACAAACGCCGGCGAGCTGATCGACAAGGCGCGCGTGTTCCTCGTGCAGAGGGAGATGGCGCTAGTGTCGCGAACGCACAATGACGGTACGTCGTCGTAGAGTGTGAAAAAGACGGCTATACTAACGATTAACTATACGTTCTCACGCGTAGGGAGCTGGCGCTAGTTTCGCGATCGCACAACGACGGTATGTGTCTATACGGTGTGAAAGAGACGGCTATATTAATGATTTAACTGTATACCCTTCTGGATGGAGATGGCTTTAGTGTTGCATCACTATATGATATAAAGGAGACGGCTATATTAAGATTTGACTATATATCTGCGTGTTCTTCGTGCAGAGAGAGATGGTGCTAGTGTCGCTATCACACAAAGACGGTATATGTCTGTTGGGTGTGAGAATTATGTCTATATTAAAGATTTAACTATATTATTGCGTGTTCCTCATTCAGAAAGAGACGGCGCTAGATTCACGATCACACAGTGACGGTACGTGTCTAAATGGTGTGAAGGAGATAGCTATATTACGATTTAACTATATATCCTCGTTTAGAGGGAGATGGTGCTAGAATCGCCATCGCATATTAACGGCAAGCATGTCGGGCTAATTCGTGAATATAAACTATTCACACATCCCCTTGAATACCTAAAAACATATTAAAATCAGTTTAACCGTTTTCGGGAGGAGGTCAGTTACAAAAACCGCACACAAAATTTATATAGTTCAAAATGTATTCTGCATGTATTTATTATTTCCAGAAATAGATTTCTAAACAAGGATTTGTCTGTATGTTGAGTTACAGATCTCAATGGGTGGGTTCCTATTGATTTCTTTTAATTTATTCAGTCTAAAAAGCATGAGATTTATTTCTTCACATTTATTCAACGCTTTTGTCAATTTCCAGGCGCAGTACAGAAGCCGAGTTCGCCGGCGCGCCCTAGCGAGGAGTCGCCGTTCCGTCGCACAGAGTCCAAGCGGCGGAGTTTCTCTTCCAGCTTCTCTAATATGTTCGGCAAGAAGTCACGTGGGTATCTTTTATACTTGTCAAACACATAATATACCATTTTTACCCAAATTCCCAAACGTGGAGATAACTCAACCGGACCGTACATTATGTTATGTTCATTATTATAATATTATCAAAACCACGTGTTAATAGACCAGTTCCCTTTTTTAGGTTAAAAAGGGGACACTGTTACTAAGACTTCGATCCGTTCTTGAGGTGCATTGTTATTGGTATTAAAAGGACCTCTCAAAATTTGCCTGCCCAACTTCGAAGGTTCATTACAAAAATTTTTTTTATATGATATTTAGGGGGCAAGCGAACAGACGAGTTACCCGATAGAAAGTAACTGCCGTCGCGCATGGACACTCGCCACATCCGAAAAGTCGCAAGTGCGTTGCCGGAAGGGAATAGGGACAAGGGATTAGGAAAGTTGGGCCACCGGTAAACTCACACACTGAATGAAACACAGCACAACGCCGTTTTTCGTCAGTTTTCTGTAAGGCCGTGGTATCACTCCGGTCGAGCCAGCCCATTTGTTTCGGGACAAATGACTCTCTCACGGCAATGAGCATCCGTATTATGTACTTGAGATCGGAAATACACGCCACCACCGGGGCTCGAACCTGCACCTACTCGAGTGCGAACCAAAGGTCTTACCCATTAGGCCACGGACGCTCTAAAAGTATATAAGTTATAGACCTAAAATTTCTAAAATACTATTTCAAAAATCAGCGGGTCTGTGAACTCAGCAACATCGTTATTCCTATGATATATCAATATTCTTCGATAGCTTCATATTTGAAATTTTGAACACCAAATCATGTTATGATTTTTTAAATAATTATTTATATCGTTACAGCATCACCGTCACCTCATAGTCCACAGAACGCGCAAAACTCCACATATCTGTCGCCAGCACAAAAGAGGCCAATATTCACACAGGAGGCCTATTGGAACCAATCTATTACACTACGGTCCATACTGAACGCGGTCGTACTCGAAGAATGGCTTAAAGAACTCTCCGCACTATGCGAGGAGCACGCCCTTAGATTGTCAGCTGAAAACTACGAGGACGACAATTTCGTACACTCGGTGGCATTATGACTGACAGCCGCAGCCTCGGAGGGCAACACGAAAAGTAAAAACTCACTAGACACGTCCGTTTGAACCGTAGACTGAACTACATATCTTTGTCTCGCTCACACACTTTTCTAAACTTTTTTATAGCTCCCCCTATTTGACAGATGACATGACAGTCCCAGTAATATCCGTCAATTAGTTTTTTAGTCTACTCCTGTAAATATCAATCTATATCTTTCTCTTTTCGATTTTATAACACCAGTATTTGAAGAAACTGTGAGAGATGTAGTTATTAGCGTAGACACTTAGTACCTTAGAGAGTACCTAATTTTATACGACTAACTGCTGCTCTAACGTACATTAAATCGAAGTTTAATCATTATCATCTTTAATGATGACTAAACTTCAATCTAGTTCAAGTCTCAGAGGGTGGCAGTAAATGTAGTTCGCAATTAAAACTGTAGATGCCATGAACGTAATTTTGAACTGTGATTATAATATGTTCAAAAATTGGAACATAATTTATTGAATTTAAATTTTAAATTAATATTTTTATAAACGATATGCCGGCGTGTAACAATACTAATTACATAAGTAAAACAATTATATAAGCTTATTTATCAATTAATTTTTATAAGAATATTTAAATGATATTTGTATTTTAATTTTTGACTAAATTTGAAATTTCATGTTTTATTATTATAATATGCATTTTGTTATATTCGTACAACGATTATTTTATCATTAATATCAATTACTTTTCACGAGGTTTTTTGTGTATTTAATATTGTTTTTATAGCTTATTTAAATTTTGAAACTCAGTGTAATCACACTGAGTTTATAATCATAAACAATAGAAACCACTGTAATCTCCAGTGACACGTCCCATTAGGACACAATATAAACAACAAATTGAAATCCAGCATTTTATGAAATTTAAGACGCCATTTTTTAATGTTTTAATTTGGCGCAATATCTAGATGGCGCCAGGTTCGCGCGTGGGAGTGTTTTAGACAATATGCCTATATTATTTGTCCAATATGCCGAATCATGTACAAAACAATTATATTTAGGTGTGTACATTGTAGTTGATACAACATACTAATCGAAAAATACTTTTCCGTCCAAGCGATGTGAAGAGATATATATTTTTATATTGTCAACGAAAGTATTTTTGTTTAATGTCAAATGACATTCTTTAAATTGGTACGTCTACAATAAAATCTAAATCTATTTATTTCATACTTTTCCGTAACGAACAAAATGTGGCAGGACTTACAACAAGAAAGCTGGCGTTAAACAAGAGTCCGAAGGGCCTGAAGTTAGTCGCAGGGATATAATGTTTCTGAAAAGCCATGAAAAAAAAAACATGCGTACTAGCTTCAGACCCTACTTGTTTAGCTTGTACAATAATTAGATGAACAAGTATTTTGTGCAATAGGAGCTCTTGCCTGCAGAGTGTTTTGTTGTCTAAATTTGTTATAATTGTTTGCACAATTTAGATGTAGAATGTTTTACAAATTTTTCATATACTTAATTATATAGAGAATACTATTCTGTGTTTTATTTTAAAAACTAGTTCTTGTCTCTGTTATTTTACATCCGAAAACGCGTGTTAAAATGTTCCGTAATGCTACCAAAATATCGAGAAAATAGCAGAAAAAAAAATGATGTCGTGTTTCTTATATTTTTCACCACCATTTTCATCATCTGGGGTCCGTGGCAGATTATACTGGTGGGACGCTACGTACTCACGTAACGTCAATGTATGAAGACATTTCCGAGATTGTGACCCCTTGGCCGCGATATTTGTGGGAGTTATCTTTTCAGCTGTTCAGCATAATAGTGTTTAGCACTATATCTGCCAAAGGCTGGTAAATCAACAAGGAGCGCGTACCGGAGGCTTGCGCTGCGTAAAACCGAGATAGCTTTTGTAACATGCTCGGTCAGGAGTCCTGAGTCAGGACTTCATTTTAGATGTAGTACATATTATATTGCAGTTTGTCAATCTCAAATACTTCAATACACTTGAACATTATAATAAATTTTGATCAAATAATAATAAGATGCACACATCCCTTTAAATATTCATATTCAATAAAATAATGGCGCCAAGACTATCTGACACAAAACAACTTAAATGAATGTCTGGTTTACACGTATTAAATAGGTAACTAAATTTTAACTTAATTTTAAGTTAAAAACTTAAAGCAAGCACAAAATTTAGAAGCAAGTAGCAAGTTAAGTCACTTAAAATTAAGTTATCTACTCAATACGTGTACACAAGACATAAAATCAAGTGTATTGAAAAATAAAACATAATTTAATAAGTTAAAGCTCACAATCGTACAAAAGTTAAAATCGTGGTCTCGGGGCGACTGGGACCACAAATAAATAAAACGGTGGTGGACGCTTATAAGCATGGAAAACAGGTTGGTACAAAAAAAGTGTTGGCTATCGTATTCATTAACATTCATTAGTATCTGTGCCTATGCCTAAAACTTCTCGTGTTGTTAAAAAAACTATTGTCAAAGTCAACGTCATTTTATAAACTGTCAAAATGACTTTGACATAAGAGACGAACAAAAATATTTCCACAATCCACATTTCTCGTACTATTTCGCGTTTCCTATTACAAATACCGCGACGAATGACGACGTATCTACGAAGTAATGTTTATATAATGTACGTGTAATACAAAATAATAACCAAGTGGTTGCCTGCAAAATGTCCTCATTTATAAATCATAGAAACGAATGTGCAGTGATGGTAGTGGAAGCAAGTGCAAAAGATAACGTTACCTTTTATAAAATTGTAATTAAAGTGGGTTCAGTGCAGTGGAGCGTTCTGCATCGGTACAGTGATTTTGTGGATCTGAACGACAAGTTGGTGGCAGATCATGGACTGGCCAAAGACCTGTTACCACCGAAAAAAGTTATACGAAACAAAACACCAAAATTTGTAGAACAGAGACGAGAAGCCTTGGATGTGTATTTGAAGAATGTTTTTAATTTCCTAAAGCTGTCGATGCCTACAGTACTAGCACACTTCCTGGAATTTCACTTGTATGACATATTTTTCATCCTGCAAGAGTTGGCTAAAAAATTTTTTTTGGATGGAGACAAATTACTAGAGTGCGAAAAAACGCATAAATTTAAGCCTATTGAGGTTTGTACTATTTGTTCTCTTTTGTTCCATAGTTGAAAAACTATAATCCTAAAAATTTACGTTGACTATGAATAGATCTCAAGGGCAAAGTTATTGTGATTCATAATTCTCAACATCCTATCTCTAGAGTCTATGAACATTACAGTATTTATGTGTATCATATAGGTTATATAAAAGCTTTTGTATAAACACTATCATACAACCCAGTTACAATGTGTCTTTGAAATCAAACACACTTCAACTTATAAGCTTTGCAATATGATAATGCCTTGTTTTGCAAATTTAATTGACCTGAAAAAATATAAATGTCTCTGCCTGTACTATTATTTATATTGAGGGTGTTTAACAATTGTAGGAAACCTTTTACATTTCACCATATATTTAAGCATTGCACTGGTTGTATCTATGTTATAAAGTGCTTATATATACTAATAATACTAGCGAGAATTTAAAAATTCTTTTTGTGTTGATTAGTCCATTTATTGAGGAAGGCTATATAAAATAATGCTATGACCACTAGAAGCTGAGCTGTAATTAAAAAAATATTATAAAGTTATAGATAATTTATAAAGTTTCATGCGGACATAGTCACAGGCAACAACAATAAAAGATAAATATTTTATCAATTGAATCAGCCGATAAAACAAACACAAGGTTACAAAAAACAGGTGTTTATTTGACCTTTTTAATATGCAAAAAGTTGAAGGTTCTAAAAAGTTACAATAAACTTGAGTTTTACAAATTTAGATTAAAATACATAGCTGTTGCCCCCGACTACATAAATTCCAGCCAGTAATTTCACCACCACCATAGAACCACAGAAAAAAGTCATAATTTATCACATTATTTTTTCTTGTTTTAGTTACATGCAATAAGTGAACGACTCAAAATGGCATGTCCTCAAACTGAAATGCAGGACAAAATGTACGACTTTAGTCACATTTTGGACTTCTGTTCCCAAGTCAGATCACTCAGCATCGAAGGCAGCTACGAGAAGCTCGGCACCAGTAACATTATACCCAATAACCTGCAATTCGATCTGATACCTTTTAAGGCATTGTTGGAGTTAAAAATTATGGGTGTTCCTATGAGTTGTATTACTAGTGTTGGTAAGTATTTTATTTAAGGTCAGTTAGTCATATTGTGTCAAAGTGCAATAAAGGATAATTTTACAGAAACCCAATTGAGAAATCTGTTATAAAATTTACTTCTCAAAGTCTCTCTTCTCTGGATAACTTATCTAGGAAATTCTAAATTACGTAAAACTGAAAAAATTGCTTGTTTTAGTGACAAGATGAATTAACCCCTGGCCTTTATGAATCATGTAACTATCAATGATCTGTGTATGTAATAAATATCCAGTCAATAAAATAATTATTGCTTTGCAAAACTCATTTGCCACATAAATTGTATTTTTTGTTGTGTTGTGTGAAAATTGAGAATGAGATTTTTTGCTTGAATGAGAATGCGTGCTTGCATACGTGCGTGCGTGCTTGCGTCTAAAAGCCTGTTTCACCACTTACTCGTACTAATAGGTGTAGGATAGTCTTACTGATAAAGTTTCTGGTAGGTTATTTATAGCTTTTTTGACAGATTCTTCATACAACATCTGTCAAATAAAGTTGTGGATAGCCTAACAAAAACTTTATCAGTAAGCAGTGAAACAGGTTTTTAATGTAAAACAATAATAAAAAGCTCTAAGTTTTTTTTGTATGTCAAAAATATTTTGTTATCTTTTTAGGAACATTGAGGGAGACTCTAGTTAGTTTATCAGTATTAATAGCATCTGTGGTCTCACTGAACGAGTTTCTTCTGGTAGATGTTCTACATAAAGAACCATCGAGTCTCGCTGATACTGTGGTAAGAATAAATGTCAGAATACCATAATAAAGAACGGAATTCTATAAATATGTACAATTGAGTGATAACACTGAAGTACCTGTTATACACTAATACACTTTAAATATCACTTAATTTTATTATCTTGCCTACAAGATTTGAACGCAACAAATTTCCACAGTAACTATGTTTTGTTATTAATCGTAATAATAATATCTATAGACGCTTTACACCCCGTCAGTCTGGCCCTGTGCTAAGTACCCGAGGTGGTTACAGGTACCAGACAACGGAAATATATTTAAAACTTTTATACTATATATACACATATTTAAGATTTTTATTATATGATACACATATTTAATACACATCCAAGACCCAGGAACATTGAAAAACTTTTTGTTCCATCGGCGGGATTCGAACCCGCGACCCCCGACTTAAGCTACCAACGCGCTTACCAACTGAGCTACGGAGGTCGTCAAATAATAGACACGAACTTTTAATTAAAATTAAATTTTACTGATTTGTTTAAACAGTATTTCATTTAATTTCTGCTTAGCTAGGACTTTTTAGCCACACCTAATTCACAACATTTCAGTTGACAAGTTACTGATATCCTCTTCTACCATATAAAATTATTGTCATTTATATTATAAATAGTATTATATTTTATGAGTAACAATAGAAAAATTGCATGCGGTAAAAACTAATAGTAAAAAAAAATACGATACATTCTTTCAACTAATTATAAGGATTTATATTTTAAATCATAGTGTGTATTATAATTAGTAGATCTTATCTCTAGAGAGAATCTTGAATCTAGATTACAAAAGAAAGCGTATAATTGCATTGCCTTAATTAGAAACTTTCAGCATTGTTAAGCAACTTTCGACAGTATGCTTTTATGAGAACGGGTTTAATAGTCTGTACAATTTTTGTTTCTCATAAATCCAAAAAAATAATGATATTCCATCATTATTTTTTGGTATTACTTAAACTTGATGCTTTGCCATTTTGCCTTTTAATAGATCAAAGATCTTATAAAAGTGCAGAGGCAGCCTAGCTAGGCAGCATAAATATATACATAATTTTAGCCCAAAGCATATTTTTTTGATAAGAACTTCTCAGAAAAATTGTCGTCTTAATAATGCAATAGGTATACAGAATACCTACATTAAAATATCTGATCGGGCGGCCTCCGGGTCGTCTATTTTTACGCCAATGTGCAAACATATTCGTCCTTTAACCATGATCAACGATGTAAACGGTTTCTTAATCATGGCCATCAATCATGGTGCTTACAAATCTCTTTACTCATTTATTTACTTGCATGAATGTTGTAACAAAGATCTTACAAATCTTTCTATCAAACATGATTGACCCTACAAAGAGGCAATGCATTCACCTGATGCAGAATTTTTTATTATCTACAAACAGGTCAACGTCTACTGCCAAATCTCGAGTATTTACAAACAAAATGCAATCGATTAACATGCAATTAAAGATCAATTAAAATGCGGGAAGTAAATAAAAATGCTGCATAACTGTTATCAAAACAATAAGTCAGAGGTCAAGCTTATCTGTGTAAATGGGTTATATTATTGTTAATTACTGGGTAACACATGTGCGTTATGTAATAATATGATGATAAAAAACATGTAATGTCTAACTAGAAGTTAACGTTTAACCATAAATTATTTAGGACTAGCTGTTGCCCGCGTAAAACTTTATAAATTACCCCGTTTTCTCAAAATTGTTTGATTACTGCTCGGCTTCTTTTAGTCGTAGAGTGATTTTATATAGCCTGTAGCCTTCCTCGAATCGAATTCTTATATGGACTAACCAAAACAAAAATATTTTTTCAATTCCGGCCAGTGGTTCCTGAGATTAGCGCAAATATTATTAGTATAATGTGGGAGGACCATGCTACGGCACGAATGAGCCGGCTCGACCTTAGAAATTATAAAAAATATTCTTTGAAAAATTTAACAAAGCTCATGTTTACAAGTTTATAATATTAATATTTTTTATGAAAAAGATGTGACATAAAATAATTTGAGGAGTGAAGTGGTTTTTCCTGAGTCGGGGTGACGTAACTTCACGAGATTTCTGTTTCTTGCAAACACATAAAACGAGTTTTGTTTATATTTACTTATAATAAAATGTGTCTGCAAAAAAGTTCAAATTTTCTAATAAGTAGCGATAGGAAAGAATGTTTTAGTAGTACATATTCAATATTGTTATGGTCCATATTACTTTACCCACTTTTTGCCCGTTTCGTTTCGCACAGAAACGTTGCCCTTTTTCTAGATTCCAGAGTAAACAAGCTAAATGTCCAAAAACAGAAAACCTGAGTGCAGGAACCATTGCAAGTTAAACTTTAGGTTATGTATATTTCTATAATGGCTATTTAAAGCCCTTTATTTTGATACCCTACTCGACCTAAATGGGCCGAAATTTTTTTGTAACCTTACAATTTTGACTTTAAGATTCGCCATTTTGATTTTTTTAATTTTTTAATGTACCGAGTGTCACTTGCGCTATCGAGACAAATCTAACGATACCTCATACGCTTAAATCCATCAAGCCGTTTAGGTTGCAGAGCGTGCCAAACAATTATACATACATACTTCGAAAAATATAAACCTTCTGGCGCAGTTGGATAAAAATGATTAAAAACCGTTTAATAATTTGTTCACAGAATCAAGAAACATACACTTTTCCAAAAATTTACCCCTTTATTCATAAAAATATTTAAGCAATGTTTAACTAATCAAGGTTCGCTGTCCCTTTCTGTCGTGTAACTTTTTTAATATTCCAGAAAGGGACTGCGAATCTTGTTTAGTTAAACACTGTTTAAATATTTTTATGAATAAGGGGGTTAGCTTAAACAGTACTGTGATATTTCCAGATATGGAAGAAACTATCCAGCATAGCTTTCGCGAGTAACAACATAAACAGCATAGACTGGGCTATCAAGCTGGTGCCCAAGCTGCAGCACCTCAACCTGTCGTCCAACAAGCTGAACGAGCTGTGCGACATCTCCAGCCTCCACCAGCTTCAATTCCTCAACCTGTCCATGAACAGATTCCAACTCTGCGAGAACTGGCACGCCAAGATAGGTAACATCGTCAAAATTGATCTGTCGCAGAACAAGGTGGAGTCTCTGCGGGGTTTCTCCAGGTTGTACTCTTTGCAGAGCCTGGATTTGAGCTGCAATTTGGTCACTGACGTGGAAGAGGTGCAGCATATTTGTAATCTCCCGTGTCTAGAGTATCTCCGCTTGACGGCCAACCCTGTAGCGTCGTCAATAGACTATAGAGTGAAAGTCATAGAGCAATTCAACTCTAGAAT
>JAOTAV010059973.1:0-14916 GCA_026546445.1 Cyclargus thomasi
ATCTTTCAATTGTAATTTAAGTATACATTATAAAAATTAACCATTATTTATCTGACTAATAGACATTTCCTGACTACGATATTATGTTACCCTATTAATTGTATATTTTATTCAAATTTTAATTTTAATCACATGTATTTTGATTTGTTATAAAGAGGTGCTAAAAACAATTGTAATTGCTGTGTAAATCTATAATTGACTTTTGCTATAGATTCATTATAACTGGCTAAGATTTAATGTACGTATTAATAAAAAGTTGTGGTTGTATCAATTTAAATAAATAAATAAATAAAAATTAATGTCAATTGTCAACCCTAACCAGCAAATCGTATGTGCCGTGGTCTGTGAAAATCACATAAAAATCATCTCTTTTGTTCACCACCCCCACCCCCCACACCCCAACCTAACCCATGATAATTGTAATACCGCTTTAACACGTTACAATCGTCATGTTTGTTGTTCGAAACGGTTTTTTGACTTTGACGAAGTTTTTTGACGGGCGATCTCGAATTAATTTTTGGCCCCGGATTTCAGTAATGTTTGTAAGTAGGTACGTTTTGATATATTTTCTACAATTTAAAATATGAAGTAACTTATTCAAAAAAATTACTTTCGATATAGAAGGCCAAGATTAGACAATTCTTCACTTTTTATCGTATTTATAACTTTAAATACTTACGCGAATTATTAAAAAAGGAGATTAGAACTATTTCATACATTCTTGGACCGAGATGTTTCAGAAATGTTATCTCAAAAAAGCACTCAAAATGTTGGTTTCAAGTTTTAATAGTCTTAACGTCTAGATAGATATTAAATAGTACAATAAGCTTAGTTCCTAGCTCATGAACTAGCTTCGCTTTACATACTAAACTTTAAGTTTTTATGTTGACCTACGAATAATAAACTTAATCGTAACTCCCATTCTACTTTTGAAATTGTTTCCTTTCGAACTGACATATAATATTGGCCGGATACCGCTAAAGTCCTCGCGGAACATGTTTTTTGACGGAGTTGCTCTTCCTTACTTTTCACTATTCGTAGATGTTGACCCAATATTTCCAGTTTTGACACAATAGTCTGTCGCGGGCGCAACGGGACCGCGACCCGCTCTAGGCGTGCCTGTATAGGTACGTACTCGTACAGGTACAGTACCGGATATATTCAGGTACAGGTAACGCGAACATCTTCGCTATTTCGATGACACGTATCATGAACTGTAGACTTATGAATTTCGAATTTGGAATAGTTTAATTTTATTAATATTCGATAAAATAAGATTCATATTTCTATTAATTAGTGAAAAATGAGTCAAAATCATGAAATAATTTCTTCACCTATTAAAACTTTTAAATAGGTAAAAATTTAATAATTTAGGAACTAAGAGTTCAATATCGTGTGTTTTTAGTTAACAAGAACTACGTCAAATTAATTTTAACTATGAATTTAACTGTAGCATTCGTAGAGAATTTTAATAAAATATAAAGGACAAGCTTGATTTTTTAAATTTGCATACAATTTTCAATGTGATGTACCTAATAAACAGCTGTGAATCGCTTTGTCCGCTTGTAAATAGGACATTTACAATACCATTTTAGCATTAAATTGGAATAATTAGTAGCATATATTGTAAGCCAGCTAATCTAATACTCTTTTTGTTTACCAAATTACATCATCTGCAGTTTTATTGTGATTGACGGACATACATCCAAACAAAGAACACTCAATTGAGTTTATGTTTTTTTTTAAATTTCGAAAGCTATTTATTAAAAAAATCAGTACACACTATGGATAGATTATAAATGAAAATAGATTTCGAATTGTAATAATTAATGTATCGAATCGATTAACATATCGAAATTTGGCTGGTAGGTTTGATTGCAATAGTTGTGATATTCAAATTTTACATTCGTGAAACTTTACTTATTAGTTTACCACCGAACCTCGGTAGAATTTAGGACATTACTGTACCTATCTGTGCCACAATTCGCGTACGGAACGTGCTCATGCAATTCTGTAAGGATACCCCGATCCACGCTTTATCGGATCGTGCGGCGGGGGAGAGGGACGGGTATATGCGGCGGTACGAGGTGCGAGAGAGACGGCGTACAGATGACCAGCCAGTTAGGGTCAGGGGTGAACGCTCTGAGATGCGCCCGCGGTGTAGGTCAGCATCAGGTGCGCTACTGACTCCGACCGCTGACACCGCCGACATCGCTGACACTGGCAGTGATACTGTCACCTGTCTGCTGACAACATCAGCAACTGACTAAAACAAAATTAATATTTATGGACGCTTCACACCTCGTCAGTCTAGCCCCGTGATAAGCAACAGAAATACTAGTTACAGACAACGAAAATATTATATTGAATACGTTTTATATTATACACAATATATCTTAAGTTTTTATCACTGTATGACACTGTATACTTAATATACATCCAAGACCCAGGAACATAGAAAAAATTTGTTTCGTCGGTGGAAATCGAAGTCAACCACTGCGCCACATAGGTCGTCTAAAATAATATAAACTGATCAATTTTGTAAGCAAAATGAACTAAGCGACTTAATGTTGCTTACGATTTGCGTTCACAAAAGTATAGTAGAAGTTTCCGCGGTTCTTTTCAAAAATAAGAAAGGTATACTCATCCAACTTTAAAAAAAAATAATAAACTTGTCGACAAAAGAACAGTCAGTTATAATATAATATAGGTAAGTTATAATATAGGTATACGTATGGTTTCGCTTTTCGTGAAAAAATCATTTTGTAATTTGATAGCAAACGGATCGAACAAAAGCTAGTAAGCATTGTAAATGTGAGTTTTTTTGTTAAAATGTTTGTCCGTCAATGATGTCGAAAGTACTACACGGATTCAGTTAAATTTGGTGTACAGAAAGGCTAAAAATGGCCACTTAGCAATATTACTAAGAACAATTCATTTTCTCATTTTTCTTACAAATAACTACTAATTTTTTAAAATTGATTTAAATTGATTTTTAAGTAACTATTTAACAAAACTATTCGATTTTTAACAGAATGTACAAAAATAAATTGCAGAGAAATTTTTTTGCAGTATTGCTATTACGACCTTTTTGGGTCTGCAGAATACAGACAGAGGTAAGCTGGCTTAGACTTTTATTCCGATTATAAAAGTTCTTGTGGTTTAAGTTCTTTCTAAATATTCTTATTGCAAGCGGGAAATTCCGCGGTAAAAAGCAAAAAAGAAACATTGCCTTATAATTCAATGATTCAAACGGAAACTTGGAATATAATATACGTTATATTTTAAGCGACTTGCAGTCCTAAAACATATAATTTTTGGGCACTGTAGGTGTTTTAGAAATTTTAATAACAGTTTCTGAGTGTTTGTTGCCAAAATTTATTTAAAAAAAAAAATATGGCTAAAACTTAAGCCCTATCACCTTTGTCATGTACCTATATTTTCTCACATAACACCACTAGCTTGTCGCTAATTTATGTTGTAACTCTACCGGCGCCGTGGTGGTGGTGGTGGTGTGGTAATGACGTATTACCGCTGCGGACGGCGCGTGAAATTTGTTGTAAGCGACACTTGATTTACGACCGCGACGCGATGGACGTCACTTTATGGTGCGAATTCGGACCACCCTGAGTATAAACTAAGTTAGGTCGACTTAGAAATAAATTAATCTCGAATTTCGCGTAAGAATTTGTGTCTTTTTTTTCATTAAATCAGCTAATAGGTTGCCCCACCAAAAAGAAATAAATAAAATTCTTAAACTATCATCTTCCCTGGTTTAAGCAGTTTCTTAATTCTTATATTGTACATAAAAATAAATTTTGGTAAAAATTTTTTGTTCTTTTCGTGTGAAAACTGAAAATTCATGTATCTATCACTTAAAAACTTGTTGGTGTCAGCACGTAGGCGAAGTATTCAATAAATTTCAAATCTAAATTCTAACAGAATGTTCGACAAAGCCACAATCATATTCCCACAAACTGAAAACTATGCAAGGGGGACGAATCTACCCTTAAATTTTCTAGCGAAAATCACATACGTTTCTTATCCACTGCGTAGATATTTAAAGTAAAAATACAATCGCCGACCATAGGAAGCAATGTATAAGCAACAAAACAAGAAAACAATCCCACAGAAGATGCTATTGCTTAAAAAATTGATATTTTATTGCGCGCAGGGTCCACTTTTCTGCAATATATTTTCTTTGTAGTTTTCCCCAGTTTATGAAGATTTGTGAAATAGTTCTTATGGGTGTGACATAGAGGTTTTTGTCTGGGGGTAGATTTGTAAGTTGGATGCGTCGTCACACGCACGGCTGGGCGGTATATCATATCGTGAATAAATCGCTGTCTGTACTCGAAACGGCGTATTCTATTAAGGAATAAACAACGAGCTTACATTTTGCATGGGCGTTTTTTTTTTTCGTAATAAGAACGGAGTTTCGGAAATCCCATTCTGAAATTTTATACTAAATCGTCTAGAGGAGTTCAGTCACGTTTCATATATTGTTGGACCATTTGACATAAGTGACGAAAAAATGTGATATTTTAATAGAATAGAATAGGGCTATTATGACCATTACAAACCTGCGTGGTTCCAGGCAATTCAATATACGGCCTTGTTATTTTTTCGTATCACAAGGTTATTTTTCTAATAAGAATTAGAAAAATAACTGAATAAATACTAGTTTGGTTGTCTATGAATGGATTTTAAACATGTTAGTGACATTAGGGAACGTCAAACTTCATGTATTTAGTGTCACGTGACTGCTGACTGGCTGGAACTTGACTGGGAATAAGAGATCATAGTAACCCCCCAGATCAGTTTGTGGCAAAGCAGGGTTCTTCCATGCCAATATTCTATCAGAAAGTGTTGGTGACAATCTGATGAAATCAATTATTTTAATGTCTTGTAACACCGTAACTATTGGACATAAATTTGTTGCCACAGTAAAAAAATACGGGAATAATCTATTCCATCCATATATCACACTTTTATTTTGTCTAGCCGGTATTGGTCGAAAATGAATTATATCCTTTAGTACTTATCTTTGTAATAATCAGAAAACATCTAAAATAACTAGTTATCATCTCAAGGCTCAGGAGCATTAAAGCTGCTATTTTAAACTGCGCTCACCTTTTATTAGAAAAAAAGTATGTTTAACATTGACATAATACCTTAGTGGCACAACGGTTGTCCACTAGTGGTCCATTATAAACGTATTAACACAGTTTCTCACGCTCAAGGCGCATCACCCACGTAAGGTACCAATAAATCGAAAGTAGGAATAGTTGACCCCAAAATAATACCGCGACACCGTGTTTGGACTCCAAGTACAATAGCAACAAAAGGATAGACACAACAAATGTAAAATTCTAATCCTAAATTCGGCTTCGAATTGATTTAAACCTTATTCCTCTAGTAATAAAGATCTATTAAAAATTGTAGTGGGTGCAAGCGAATTTTGGTCCTTGGATTATGTTTTTGGTATTTTCAATTGTTTCGGTGACAATGTCGTGGGAAGTCACCGTTTAGCGAAATCTTAGCTTTGTATTGACCGCGAAACATGTGGTCAGTTTATAACATAGTATTTAGCGATTGATTTATTTTGTACTTTAAAGAGGGTGTAAAATTATTATTAGATACTTTGTCTAACTGCCATACTATAGAAGACTTCTTTGTAGAATCGCCAAACAAAATTTATGAAAACGTTACGTCTTATGTCATTTTCATACAATTTGTTTGGCGATCCTACAAAGAAGGGAAAAGGTTTAGGTCTTGGGTAAGCCCCCAGTATTAAAAATATCGTTGAATACACTTCATATAAGATTAAAATGCGTTAAAAATTTCTTACTTTCATTATTATTTCTAATTTGACATAATTTGTTTCTTATATTAACTGACGATAATAATTTTTATTTAACATTGGCGCTTACGACTTTTTATACATTATCAAAATCTATGAATCGGTGTGTATGCGCATGCGCAAACGCCGGCTGCGCTTTTGTTCCGCCGCGGAACAGTATATTGTCCACCACGAGAATACCGCAGCAGGCATCTCGCTTGTGTCTTACGAGTTCTCGGCCTTTTGAGTGTTACCATAGACCAATTATTTCATAGACTTACAGATCCCATACAAAATTTCGTATACGGGAAAGTCACCTAAGGTCTAGATGGCGCTAGTCACGATGCTGGATAAATTCGGAAGTATAATAATAATTAAACTCTATGGTGTTACTCATGTTTTCGTTTCGAAATTATTCCAATATATTTATTTCACATGACTGAAGGCATCCTTAAAATCTTTGTCCAATCATACTTTTAAAATTAGGTCACTGAATTCATACTTACGATACCTCGTAAACATGAGCTAGAGGTAAAGACGTCAGACACATACATTTCACTACGACTATAAAAAGTATATCATAATCTTCGATCAAATATTATTAATATGCACAAATCCCTTCAAAATTATCATTTAAATCAAAATCAAGTGTATTGAAAAATAAGACTTAACTTTATGAGTTAAAGCTCACAATCGTACAAAACTTAAAATTGCGTTCTCGGAGCGACTAGGAGCAGAATGGTGCCACTTTTTAGACGGCAACTGTTTTTTTATGATATTTAGGGGGCAAGCCAGAAGATAGGTGACCTGATGGAAAGCAACTTCCGTCGGTTATGGACACTCGCGACATCCGAAGAGATGCATGTGTGTTGCCGGCCTTTATGAGGGAATAGGGATAGGGGGATTAGGGAAGTTGGGCCACCGGTAAACTCACTCACCGAACGAAACTATTGTGAAACTTTATAATATTTGCTCGAATATAATAATGGACTCTGTTCTGCCAAATGCCTTTCTCTACATGAATGTATATAATACATTTCTTTTTAGTATTACATACGATGTAACGCTCAATTTTTGACCCCATACCGATTTCTGTCGCTTAGCGCATTTTGTCTTTCGCGCGCCATTTTTCAAGCTTTTTCCATTAATCAAAGATCGAAATAAAAAACAAAACTGAACACTTGTGAAGACGTAATTCGCGTTACCTCCGGGGAATTCACCCTCGACTGAGTATCGGTGACGGGGCTGATGAATTAAAACAATGTGCGGTGCGGTGACGCCATGTTTTTCATTACGGTCCCATTCGCCCTATCTCCTTTACGCCTTTTGTTCTAACCGCCGAATTTTCGGTTTGCGGACGGTGCATTTGATACCGCTTACTTAATAAGCACCAAGTGTTTGCGTTTTCTTTATTTTGTTTATCAATGGAGGAGTTAGTAATAGTGTGTTATTTCTATTGTTTTAGTTATTATACCCTAGTCCAAAATCTTGTGAAAAATATTATGTTAACAGTTTGTTGACAATCATTGATTGTCAACAAATATATACGATAAGTGGAAGAAGCGGATAGTTAACATTTTGCAACCTTCGAGTAGATACTTATTTTTTCCATTGACAAATATTGTAACTTCCGCTTATTCGTTATCTAACTAGTATATCTAGCTATACATCAAACCCAAATTATTTTATTTTCAAAATATTTTTCTAGTAAAAATAAATATTTTGTTAACGCAAAAATCCGGGAGTTTTCAAAATTTTAGTGATCTGCTTCTTCCACTTATGTCTTCAATTGTGATACTAATATTATAAATCCGAAAATGTGTCTGTCTGCCTGTTACCTCTTCACGCCCAAACCGCTAAGCCAATTTGAGTCCCGGGCACAGAGGGTCTTTTGTCATCTTCTGACCTACCTATCAATAAAATTAGGTATCGACAAATCGGTGCGAAAACTAATATTATTGGTACATTAATATTTTTAGTTTAACATCTATATCACACTGATATAGACCCCGATGACTAGTATCAAACACAGCGACCTGAACGCAAATACCTAATCTCGGCACAAAGTTCCTCCGCGATTGGTAAAGAGTTGGAGGGTTCAACACTTGCAGCTAATGCGCTGTATTATGTTTGTAGCTGCTTCATTACACCCCGGGCTGATGAGGAACAACCTTTAGGTTCTTGTGTAAAGGTAAAAAAAAATGTTGTTTTTGTGAAAGATTTTCTTTTAAAGCAGTAATAATAGGAATATCTATGGATGCTTCACACCACGTCAGTCTGGCCCCGTGCTAAGTATCCGAGGATGTTAAGGAAAAGTAATATAACGGATATCGAACAAAAAATAGTCTATTTGTACGGGCTAATTTCAGGAACTACTGGACTTTATCCACACGGACATTCCGGGAAAATGTACGGTTCCTGCGTAATGTAAAAACATTTGCGCAACGACGTTGCGGCTACCAACTAGTTCTGAATAAAATCATTATTAAGTGTACGTTATAATATTAATATAGCATTATAGATAGGTAATTAAGATTATCATTATATTAATAAGGAGCCTTAAGATAAAAAAATATTATGCCCAGTTTCGACTAACTGTGTGTGATTAGCTAATCAGAAGCACTATTATATAGATACACTCTTGTTAGGAAAACACAGAAGCCGAGAATAGATTGAGTTCCTTGGTTTCAGGACTTACTGGAGCTTTTGCCATAAAGGATACTAACTTTTGCCTGTTGTTTCACTCGCGTCTAATTCGAAAATCGCGTAAGAACACTAATATTCCAAGACCAAAAGTAGCCTATGTTATTCTCCACCCTATCACAAAAATCAAGTAAATTGGTCGCTTCTTTTGGGTGCTAACGAAGCGCAGATAAACAAACAAATGCCCTAGTATAGATATTAGTATGGATGGATAAACTCTCCATCAAACCAATCGCCATACAAAACCCATTAACACCTCCTGAAAACAAAGTACTCGAAAAAACCGATTAAATTAAAACTGATTGATACATCAACCCTCGGGTCCGATAGACCCCCACGCGGCCTAAACCCTCATGCGGTCTAACCCCCCTACTCTTCGGTCAGATGGACCCCAAACAAAACTCGTTAATTAACGTGCAATGATCCATCAGTGGGTTTTTTACGTTTTAATTAGTGACATGTCGGCTGTCGCAATTTTCGAGTAACCCGATTCTACTTGCATGCATGTTGTTTGGTCGGTCGAAAAATAAGAGAATGGCGAATTTTTAAGCTGTTCCTGATGTCGTTTTCGGCTAATCCCCTGGCGACGACCCAAAGTGAATCTTGGCTCCTGAAATGAGCTTCAGCCTTTCAGCCCTTTTTTCGCCATCTCCTGCAGTCACTGATTTGAAGGTCACTTAGGTCAGCCTCAACAGCACCCCTACATCGACACCTGGGGCGCCCAAAAGGGCGACGTCCTTACTCCTATGGCCCTTATATTATTGGCGATCCTCTACCGTTCTTTCCACGTGACTCAGTAAACGGAGTCGGTGAGCCTTTGTTTTTTTAATTTAACACATAAAATTCTATTCAAAACGGTACTCTGATAAACTATTTTAAAACGTTCTGGTATCGTTGATACCATAGAGGAATTAGATTAATTGGTCTATGGTAAAACTAAGAAACTAAAAATATTTCTTGGACTTTGGAGTTTGTTTACTGTAAACATAAGTCTGTATTCAAAAAAATAGTAGAATCAAGGTACTGGTCACATTTGCTATCGATTTTAATTACGTGAATAGTGGAAAGGTCTATAAATTCTATATCTGTTCAATTAAGTAGTTATGAATTGAAATATTTTGTTTTTTCATGTTATAATAGGTAGTTAATTTTTTTTAAAAGTCTATCTATATCTGTTCCCTTTAGTAAGTTATTGTTTTGTTATATATGTGTATTAGCAATTTTCTTCTGTTCCCTTTCCTTCCCTTCCCTTCCGCTTCCGTGGCCTAGTAGTTTCCCCACAAGGCACTCGAGACGATGCTAGGTTCAAACCTGTGGAGGCGTGTACCACTGAGAGATTTTCCGATCCCGAGTACACAAGTGTTCATTGCCATGAGAGTTGGCACGAGTAGACCGACTCGTGATACCACGGCCACACAGAAAACTGGCGTGAAACGGCGATGTGCTGCGTTCCGTCCAATGGGTGAGTTTACCGGTGGCCCAACTTCCCTAATCCTCTTTCCCTAGCCCTACTTCCATTCCCTATTCCCTCTTGAAACGTCGGCGACGCTCTTGTGTCTCTTCGGATGTTACGAGTGCCCATGGGCGAAAACAGCTGCTTTCCATCAGGTAACCCGTCTGCTCGCTTACCCCCTAAATATCATAAAAAATTAATCATTACATATTTTACCAAAAATACCAAGTCCATAATGAATTACCATCTGTTTGTCAGAATATGCATGGATTAGAAATGACCTGATTGAGGTTCTTATCTTTGAACCTACCTGCTCTTAGCGGATTTCCCTCCTGTATATTTTCATATTCTCACCCCAAAACCAAATATACACTCTATCATCAAGACGTAAGGTTTAAAATTGTGTGCTAAAGACAAAAAGGTGTCGAATTTTAAGTCGTGGACCCTCGATTCCGACATTAATAAGGAGAATTAAGATTAAAATGATATTAAATTTTGATATTGTGTTGTATTCGGATTATTCTTAAGGAAAATTTTAATATAAGCTCCTTTATCCTGGCTGGGGGTTGAGGGTGTATTATTATGTTCAGAGGCGCTCTACCTTGATGATATATTTCTTATGTAGATATTATTATTTATGGTTTCAAATATTTTTGTAGTATACTGACGGACCTGACAGACATTGTCCTGCCGGTCTTGGTTTGTAAATCTAAATTAGAGTTGACACGAATAGTGGATTGGCCGAGTAACAAATATTCGGCAACGCGGTCGGCCGAAGCGCCGAATATTCGGCACGAAACGCATACTTGTCGAGGGCGCGTTAGCTGGAAAAAAGAAACTTGAATGAAAATGATAGAACTATTGAAATACACGACAGTTTCTGGAACTGCTTTGAAGAATAATATGCGAAAACTTAAGGATGACGTGGAGAAGAGTGCTGTGGCGAACGAATTGGATTTTTATTTGAAAACAGTTCGCTTAGATTTAAGATAATATTAGAAAACCATTTCCGATTTTCAAATCCGCTTACTGTGGAGAGACTCTAACAACTGTTTCATTCAAATTTAGAGCGTCTGTGGCTTAATTGGTAAGACCTATGGTTCGCGCTCGAGGTGCAGGTTCAAACCCCGGCGTGTACCAATGATTCATACATTTTCCGATCTCAAGTAGGTACATAATACGGATGCTTATTGCCGTGGGACAGCCATGCTTTGGCACGAATGGACCGGCTCTGTGCTGTGTTTCGTTCAGTGAGTGAGTTTACCGGTGGCCCAACTTCCCTAGTCCCCCTATCCCTATTCACTATTTCATCATAAATGGCCGGCAACGCACTTGTGACTCTTCGGATGTCGCGAATGTCCATGGGCGACTGCAGTTGCTTTTCATCAGGTAACCTGTCTGCTCGCTTGCCCCCTAAATATCATCAAAAATAACACGAAGAAAATGTAATTTCTATTTCTTCTCATCCCTACACAATTCCAGTCACGTCGACTTCGCGGTTTACGAATGTTTTTCAATCGGACAAGAACTTTCCGGACGGAATAATTAATGTCTTGGGTCACTACAATCAAGATTCTATTGATGTTGGCGCGTTTTAAATATGCCATCTTGAATTTAGAACCAAATATTGGGTATTGTGTTGGCCGAAATTTTCTCTTGTTTGATGTTTTCTTGTTTGTCAATATTACAATCCATCGTACAGAATTAATTAAAACCTAAATTAGAAGAAGTGCAAAACATAAAATATTACTCGTATTTTGACTTTATTATAGGTAAGTGTTGGAGACTATTCGAGATTATTTTTATTTTATATTTATTTGTACAAGGATAGAAGTTGATTAATAGCCAGATATTCAACCGATTTTGTCGCCTTTTTTATGGTATTTAGGGGGAAAGCGAACAGTTACCCGCACAAACGCAAATGAGTTGCTGGCCTTTATGGGGGAATAGTAAATGGGAATGAGGATGTTGGGCCACCGGTAAACTCACTCACTGAACGAAACACAGAACAACGCCGTTTCACGTTAGTTTCTGAAGCCGTGGTATCACTCCGGTCGAGCCGGTTCATTCGTGCCGAAGGATGGCTCTACCACGGCAAAAGCTACGAAAGTTTCTTCGATAGTACAATGTAGTTATGACCAAGCATTACTAAATAGTAACTCCGCTACAAGACGTCAACATTTTGACGCGCGGTCGCGAAGTGCTAAAATATGCACATATGCAGTATCGAATTAACTTTACATTTCAATTTATAATTTTTGCGGTCTGGGGGACTCCCGCGAGTAATTGGGTTACGGAGGGTTATGTCTCCGGGGGCCGAAGGGTTGAGCCACGATTGATTGAGATGGATGTTGTCAGCGGACAAACTGTGAGACAATTTTCTTGTTTTTACCCCCTTTTTTGGCTTTTTTTACCCCCCGCCATGTTAATTATTTTTTAACTTTTTAAGTGCTGTTTTGTATTTGTTATGTTTTACTTCGGGTTTGGTAATCGTTAACTTTCTGAAGCTTTGTGAGGGATTTCGCCGAATCTGTTTAATTGTATTTCTTGTTTTAATAATTTATTAATTGATAATTTATAAAAAGACATTTAAAACTCTTTACTGAAGCACCATGTTACTTAATAGATTTTCGAATAACAATAAATAAAGAGCAGAATAAATCAATTTCTTTCAATAAATATAATAATGCAAACGATCCTTAGAAGACTTGCAACATCAGAGCGGTTGCAGGTGCTTTGCCGACCTTGTGGGAAAATACGCTCTTTTCTTGAAGGTTTGCAAGTCGTATCGGTAGGGAAATACTGCTTGCAATGTTTCATCCTAGAGTTTTACTGCACGAGGTAGGAAGTTGCAGGAAAAACTGCCGGTGGAAGATTCAGTCATCAAGGTGACGATCATTGTTGATTTTTTACGCGATGGCAAAAAGTTGCAGGTTGTATGATTTCGAAAAATAGACTAGATACCATTTTTTATCATCGGTAGTTAAAGACGCCCTTAAAATATAAATGTGGCGAAAAAATTACACCGATAGCTGAAATACAGAGATATGACAATTTCAAAATCATACGAAATAGACCTTGCCAAAACGCTCCATACAAGACGGTAGACCAATATGACGTCACTTACCGGTAGTTTTTGCGCATCGCGGGAAGACTTTCTTTGATAGAGCTGTATTAAATATTACGTATATGAAAGTGGTTTCATAAAAAAAGTTGTTGTTAATTGCCTAAATTATCGAATGATACATTAATATAAAAAAATATTATTACTAAAAATCGACTTACTAGTCTGTTACAAAAAAATATATAGAGTCACTAGCTGACCCGGCAAACGTTGTTTTGCCATGTAAATAATTTCCCCTAACATTTAGCGGGATAAAAAATAGATGTTGGCCGATTCTCATAGATACCGGATAAGCACAAAAAATTTTATCAAAATCGGTCAAGCCGTTTCGGAGGAGTATGGCAACAAAAACTGTGACACGAGAATTTTATATATTAGATTTTAATTAAAAGAGCCTGAAATACATGTAACAAAAAAGTATTTATACAAAAAGCCATCAGCAAATCTCTAGATCTTAACATTCGTAATATTTAAAACACGGCCTGGCTTACATTCCAAGATTAATTTTGGCACACTTTTATACATAAATATCACAAGACTCGACGTGCAGTGCTGATATAACGGTTTGGTTTAATTTATTACCTCCAAAATGCGTATGAAAATATTTTTTTACGTTCCAAGTGGAAATTGTTAATGTTTAACTAATAAAAAACCATTAACAGTAAACCATTAACAAATAAAAAAAACAGATTACAAAATCTGTTTTTTTTTTTATTTTTTAATGGTTGAACATAATAAATACAGAATTTTACGAACTTTCAAATATTATTATTATGACCATCATAATATGATTGTGTATTGTAAAGAGATATTTAATTGTATATTGGGGGAAATTGAAACACAGATAGTTGACGGACCTACGTCATTTGGTCGGAATATGTCAGTTCCATATAAGTCGTGATCTGTCGGCCGAGTTTGACATAACCGGACCAATTTACTGATATCTACGGTCTGTATCTGTTTCAACCTCTCTGATTGCACATATTTATATATTTAATTATAATCATGAAAAAATATTAACGCGAACTCCAGTTACAGATAGCGTCGATCAAATTGTTGTGATAGTTAATGCAAAGCCCATTAAATTAAGCCGAATATTAATCTGTTTGGCCTTAATTGAGAGCAAACTAAATAAGCTTACGTAAATATGAATAAGCTTTACTTATTGGGAAAGTAATTATTCATCGTGCGGTAGGCCAGATCGACAGCGGATTATGTTGGCCCCGAGCGCTCGTACGATAATTATGTCTGATCGCACCGCAATGAAAAAAAAAACGTTATCGTCAGTTTAAAGTGACCGTCATGCTTGACTAGTGCTATCGGTCAATACGGTACGATTGACAACCAAGTGTTGTCTACCACCTAGACTGAGCGATGGCACTATGGAGGTCCTGTGTTTCTTGTCACTCCCCAACATATAGTTGGCTATGGTTCGGGAACAGGTTCTCGCGTTCTTACAATTCACGAGGCTCAGGGATTACGAGTCCTTCGTTGATCATCATACAGACCAAGTCCCGAAAGCTGGCAATCCATGAAAGTGTGCCTCATGCACTCGTAGCCATATCTAGGCATACCAATACCTGTGTCTATTACACTGATACTGATTGTCACAATCAGTATCAGTGGTAGCTGGCAATATCAGTGGTAGTACGCTGTACCCAGTTTTATCACAATGTCCTTAGAGGCGTCAACCGATCATATAAAAGAACGAAACACTAAAATGGCTATCAAAGACAGAAACCTTCAAGTCATAGGTAAAATAATGAGTTCGTAGTCTTCGAAGGTAGACAATAC
>JAOTAV010059994.1:0-14914 GCA_026546445.1 Cyclargus thomasi
ACTCGAGATCTGCTGAACCAATTTTCATGGTTATTGATTCGTTAAATTTGTCTCCGCCCCGAATAGCAGAATACATCATAAAAACAATAAATTTTTTTGCTGCCGGAGAAACTATTATATATTTTCTACCGTGAGCCGTGAGTAACACCGCGGGCACATATTTAGATATTTTTTCCAGATTTTGTAGTAGCTTTTTAAACGATTTTCAAAAACGAGGAGGTTCTGTATGTTTGGCTGTGTATATCTTTTCCATTATAATGAACTACCGCTACCAGTGCTACCGCACCTGCTGGTCTGACTTGTGAATCTAAACCAGGTGTTGTCGTGTTATAAGGAACCCCAGGCGTTGACCCAGCCAGCGTTTGCCTCCTCACCAGTAGAACAGGTGTAGTAGAATTTGGGCAGGTAGCGCGGTGTAATAACGCGGACCACCGTTATCTGCTCGCTTTCTTTTCGTGCGCTCACTCAGGTGAAACTCAGCCGGCGTTCGCGGCGTGACTCGTAGATATATAACGACTGACGACCGCCAACTCGCAACGTGACCGACTCTCGAGTCACACTCGTGCCCAATGCCAAGGAGTGTATTTTTTAATGATATTTAAGCTTATGTTGTACCATTGCCTGTTGTTTTTGTATATATATTCTTTGTCTTTTAATAATATCATAATGTCTTAATATCTATGGACGCTTCACACCACGTCAGTCTGGCCCCGTGCTTAGTACCCGAGGGACTTGTGTTACGGGTACCAGACAACGGAAATATATTTAATACTTTTTTATACTATACACATATTTAAGATTATCATTATTACACATATTTAATACACATCGAAGACCCAGGAACATTGAAAAACATTTTGCTACGTCGGCGAGATTCGAACTCGCGACCCCCGGCTTAAGCTACCAACGCGCTTACCAACTGAGCCACAGAGGTCGTCAAATAAGTAAATAAAAAATAAAAATAAAAAATTTAGGGGACAAGCGAGCAGACGGGTTACCTGATGGATAGCAACTGCCGTCGCCCGTGGACACTCGCGACATCCGGAGAGTCGCAAGTGCATTGCCCGCCTCTACGAGGGAATAGGGATAAGAGATTAGAGAAGTTTAGCCACAGGTAAGCTAAGTAAGCTCACTCACTAAACGAAACACAGCACAACGCGGTTTCACGTCAGCTTTCTGTGAGGCGGTGGTCGAGCCGAGGTGGAGGCCGGTCGACCCTGCCCATTCGTGCCGAAACATGGCTCTCCCACGTGTATGCTGCTATTACATTGTAATCAAGGCTATACAGAAAATATATAAATCTTACATATTCGACTAGTTAATTCTTGAGTCATTCGTGGCCAATGTCAAGGATCGAATACAACAATTACACGCGCTTTGCTAGTTATCAGCGGCGCATATATTACAGAATATTATATATGTATGAAAATTTTACATATTCGATTAACCAGTAAACTCTTGAGTCATTCCGTCGTCAATGCCATGAAACAACTGTTGAAATTACACGAATTCTAGTAGTTGATCAGAGCTAGACAAAATACCCTCTCAGTTACAACTCCGATAAACGACACCCGAGACCGAGAGTCATCTACTTTAATCCAGTGTTTATGAAATATGTCCAAAAGCAACTAAGCAACCTTTCTACAACCGTCACACTTTGTCACCTTGGCATTATCAGTAAAGCGACCGACAGTCTTAGTACAATATGAACATCACACAGAATAGTCACTCTAGCACATTCCCTAAAATAAAACTTATTTTAGTAAGTAACACAGAAAGATAATTTTACCCATGTTTCTCATTATTTTGTTTTAGACCATCTACACAAACCTATTCGCTGGGCTTAATGCAAGTGCACACAGCGCAGGTAGGGGCAAAAAAGGGAACATTTTTTGAGTCTTCTCTTCTACATCTATATATTAATAAGCGACCGGAAAACTTTGTACCACTTTTCAAGAAAGACGCGTAGATGTAAAAGCATGAAATTTCTCCTAGTTATAGTTGATATGGAGGTGGAGCGTGGAATACCAGTTTCATTTTAATATCAGCTTTAATATTGCATACTTAAATAAACAAAACAGTACGCACACTACAATATTTTGATATGACACAATAATCATACACGATATACTCTTTTGTTTATGTTTGAATTCTGTGATTTTTTAAATATAATTGAATATTCTAGCAACGAGACTTTTATGTCAAATTGATCTATGTGTTTGAACCTTTAATAGTTTATAATTTTTTTAGCTCCTCAATACGATATTTAAGGTCGAAATTTGACCACAGCGATAGACTTCTAGTACTTATTAATCATTCGTAGATAATGGTGAAGCCTTTATCGCTTCTCCTTTTGCGTAACACTAAAACTGCCGTCTTGCATTGCCATATAGTCGTGCAAGAAAGTGACTTCGTCGAGGTCGTAACGTCGCAGTAAATGCTAATGATTCCAGTTCACATGTTAATGTTTTGGAGTGGAACTTGAACTCCGTTTGTAAAGGACTTACAACGTAACCTTGCGGTGACGTAACCGACTCGATTGAGCATTTGAATACTTGATCCCGCTATTAGTACTGAGTTGAGATTACGATACAGTTTATATATTCACTAGCAGCCAGACGTTGTCCTGCCAAGACCAAACAGCAGGACTTCTGTCGCGTCCGTTTGTGAATCTAAACCATTCTCGAATCCAATTATACACACACTAAACATTTTATTTCAAATCGGTTCAGTCGTTTGAGAAGAGTAGTGATAAACACACGGACAAAAGAATTTTACACATTATAAAGAGGATTATCCCTTACTTAGTTAATTATTAAGTCTTTTTTTTATAATAACAATAATATTAAACAATCAACATCGAATTTTGAGTAAATAACTAATCTAAGTCAGCTCATACTCTATCCGTAATCTGTATATTAACATTTCATCAAAATCAGTTCAGTAATTCGTCGTAATTAATTAACAATCATCCAATTTATTTTGACAGATACGGGTCATTTTCATGATTTACTCTAGAAAATAAGCGTCAAATTTATGTGCTAAGAGCGGGAGTCCGACGACCCGACCACCTAGTAACTAAACAATGAGATGGACTGTTTCATAAAATGTTGCTAAATTAATACCTTTAGCAATATTATTACCCAAAATCTAAACGAGTGCGTGAACTTGCGTAAGCCCTGTCAAACTGCCTATTGTCCATAGGCGCTATGCTGGGCCTAGGAAGACCAAGATGGGCTAATTATGCTCAATCGACGCACTTGTGTTAGCAACTCGAAGCGCCACCAAGCGGCGACGAGTGACAACAGGAAACAATTTGGAGCTTACCCATCGATTTGCATATAAAATCACGGGAATAGACAGACACCCGCCATTATTATTCTAATTTTTGTTGCTTCAACATCCAGTTGTAAAGTGTTACTCTGTTGAATTTTGATTACATACGTTATTTTCTCAATAATTCTTATAAATAATTGAACATACCGTCTCAAATATAATAGAAGTTACAATTATTTAAAACTTGCAACGTCTGATATTACGAGTGTCCATGGGTAGTAAGCTACATTTCATTAAAAAAATATATATCCACAACCGAACATATAACCTCCTCGTTTTTGGAAGTCGGTTAAAAACATTGGTTCGCTAAAAGTTACCAACGTCATCTAAGGCAATCGTAGAATCTCACTTTACGCTATCACAGAAATATAATAAACTTGCATTCGCCCGCGAAACATTCGCGTCGTTTTTTCCTGTTTTACTCATATTTTTTTTCGAATTTTCCTGAATTTTCTTGGCTGTAAACTTCATGAAGCCGGAGACCTTTTCAACGAATGCAAAACCGTGGAAATCGGTTCGTGCGTTCTAGAGTCTATAGTCGTCGAGGAGGAAAATTCCACTTATTTTCTATTGTGTAAGAACAAGTCGGGTTTTCCTTCCTGACGATATAACTCCAGAACGCACGAACCGATATCCATGGTTTTACATTCGTTAAAAAGGTCTCCAGCTCCATAATGTTTGTAGCAAAAAAAAGTAGGAAACATTTAAAGACAAAAGTTACCACTCGGACGGAGTCGCGGGCAACAGCTAGTTAAATAGTAGACGTGTCAGGTGGTTTGTTTGTTAAAACGTTTTTGAACATCGCGTAACGGTCAGCGTTGTTTTTGTACATATGTTATGTTACAGTTATGTTTATGCAAAAAAAAGTATACATATTTAATTTGAAAGTTATAGGATTTTTTAACACATTTTTTCCCTTTTTCCATTGAACGGCGGATATCCTGTCAATGACTAAAGACAACTATCTTGAATGGAATTGAAAGTGGTGACGTCACGCCGACGAAAAAGTATTTTGACATCCGGACTTTTGTTAGCGCTTTCTAAAATATACCCGTGTGACTGCACGCTTCACAAACACAACACCACTAAAACGACGACTTTTAAAAGAATGTAAGCGACTTTTTGAAACCATACTACATAATATTTTGTTAAGGGGTAAACGAGCACACGGGTTACCAAATTTCAAAGTAGTGGCCATCGCCCATGGACACCCGTGACATCCGAAGAGTCGCAAGTGCGTTGTCGGCCTTTATGAGGGAATAGAGAACGGGAATAGGGATTGGGGGTTAGGGAAGTTGGGCCACAGGTAAACTCACTCATTGAAGGAAAAACAGCACAACGCCGTTTCACGCTAGTTTTCTGTAAGGCGTGGTATCACTCCGGTCGAGCTGGCCCATTCGTGCCGAAGCATGGCTCTCTAACGGCAATGAGCATCCGTATTATGTACTTGAGATCGGAAAATGTCTCATTGGTACACATACACCCTAATCTCGATAATATGTCGCTGACCTTTTAATTTGTCTCATAGCAACATTATCCGCTTTGTTGATTAGTGCGAGATTTGATATTCCTCATGGCAACATCTGTTACTAGTTGTTTTTTATTTAGTGCGGATTTGACCAAAAAGTAAAGTAAAGGTCAAACAGATAATGGACATGAGCGGCGACGTTCGGCGACACTCCACATCACAACCCGGACGCGGGCGGATTAGACAACCTTGTCGGAAGTGGGCGATTGCCGGAAGTGGCGGAAGTGCCCTCGATGCAGGTGCGACGTCATCTGTTCATAGTTATCCTACCTCAGAGTTATCGCGATTGAGTCTTATGTCGACGGCGTAGAGTTCCTGTCATAACATGTGTGTGAGAGTTGTTTTTGTGAAGATAAGTGCTCTTATGTTAAAAGCGAACGTACGTAACACGTACTAAATAAAAGGCAATATTCAAGGTTTTCGCCACAATTTTTATAAACAACTTCAAAACAATCATACGTACACAGTACGTTGCTCGTTACTTCCTTGCACAAAATTAATAATTTGATAACCGTTTTTCGCGTGAAAAAATGTCTATCGCATGTCTCTCCCGGGACTTCATATATATCTTCATTCAAAATAAGTCAAATAAATTTGGCATTTCATAAATTCAGTGCGATGTAATTTTTTGCGGTTTAAGTAGCCCCCAGACCTGCAATATCATTGAACAACACACTTTATTGTGTGATATGATTGAAAGACTTCAAAACGATGTCTTGATGTTCAGCCGGAGAATAATATTGATCCCGTTTACTCAATAATACGAAAAATACACGACGACGACGACAGACTAAAAATATTGAGCAATATTGACCCTACACGATTCAGTATTAAATATGATGCAATAAAAATTAAACTCGCTCAAACTTTTCTTCAATCAATGAACGATCTTCAATATTAACCCTAAACGTGACATTGTCAATAAAATTTATCATATAGGGGCTGCCTAACAGCCAACAAAACTGGCGTGAAACGGCGTTGTGCTGTGTTTCGTTCAGTGAGTGAGTTTACTGGTGGCCCAACTTCCCTGATCCCCTATCGCTATTCCCATTCCCTAATCCCTCATAAAAGGCCGGCAACGCACTTGCGACTCTTCGGATGTCACAAGTGTCCACGGGCGACGGCAGTTGCTTTCCATCAGGTACCCGTCTGCTCGGTTACCCCCTAGCTTACTAAATACCATTAAAAAAAACGTTTCGTGGTTTCTCTTAGGCTCCAAGGACTGATGGATCCTCACGAGCGCCACCAGCCATGAATTAATAATTTCTAGCTTTTTCTAATAATTTTTATGCATATTGTTAATTCATGACTCATTTTATCAATGTCACTTTTTATACGTCAACTGGCAATGTTCAGAGTTATTTCATCAAAGGTTTTACGGTATTTTGGATCCCCTCGGGCGCCTCGTGCCATGCGGGAATCGGCTAAGCAAAAACTAAAAACACTTTGGGAATATAAGTATGGATATTGTTACAGTATCTCGGACGGCATTTTGTTTAGCAAAAGCAGAAACAAAACATCTGCAACGCGAATACTTCATGGTTTATTTCTGTCTGTGTAAAAATATTTTATCATTGGCTCAGAACGCTTCGTGGAACGTGGGGCCCTAACAGCCTTCATAAAGTTCCCACGACTGGATTTATCGCTTTTAGCGAACGAAGTCTGACGGCGGCCTACTAATGTCTGGCCTAGCAATTAACCTTCATTTTAATTCATGTAATATCAAGATTTAGGGCACATTGCCTTGATATATGCCCGCTTAGTACGAAAATGTTTCAGACTGAAAGAAAAACTAAGGGGTATAATACCCACTAAGTTGTTTTTTTTTAAATAAAAATAAGGGGGCAAACGGGTTACCTCATGTAAAGCAACTTCCGCCGCCCATAGACACTAACAACATCAGGGTTGCAGGTGCATTGCCGGCCTTTTAAGACGGAATACGCTCTCTATGAAGGTTTGTCGCCGTAGCGGTCTGAAAATACTACTGGTGATAGTTTATTCCAGAGTTTTGATACATATTATGTTATAGAAAACAATTAGTTTACAATGAATATTGATGATAATAGTATTATTATTTTTATAAATATAGCTAAAAAAGTAGATCAGTCATAATATAAACATCATATAGCAGATTTCAGACTACGTTTACGCTATGTTTACAAAATTAAACTCGCACACAGAGATAATTTTTAACTTATTGTGTTGTGTGCGTATACGTACTGTGTGCGTCCGACTTGTGAGGTCAAGTATAAATAATATGCATTGTATTCAGAGTGTAACGAAACGAATGTTTATATCATGTGTGAAAGTGGCAGCCAGGAGTCAGCTCCTAAAAGTATACTTCTTAAAATCTTCCATACGGTCTGTCTTACCTATGACCAGCGCTTCCACTTTCAAATCAAACTGTAGACAGAGATCTCAGATGCACCCCGCAGTATTATTAATTTGTTTTGTTACACCTTGTATATTGTTATCTATTAGATATTAATATTAACATAAAAAAAGACAGGTTTGTTACAACACTTATAACTCGAGATCTGCTGAACCAATTTTCATGGTTATTGATTCGTTGGATTTGTATTCGCCCGAATAGTAGAATACATTTTTAAAACAATGAAAACCGATATGTGTAATAAATACTTAATCATTTCGATAAATTCTCATTTGATCGTTACATGTCAAACATTGGCCAATCTAATCCTGTCAAATACTGTTTTGTGTAAAATGTCTCTAAAGTTCATTAATTGTTACATTTGTTTGTTTTAGACATTAATTTGTGTAAATTATTTATTTGTTATGTAATTATCTATTTCCAAAAATAATACCTAAGATTTTTCTATAGGTTAACAAATGTGTAAATATCTTTTTATAAGTGTCTATGATTTTTCTTGGCCAGCTATTGTATATGTGTTGAAAGTTTTGTGCGAGTGCAGAAACGAGAAATCGTCGAGCTTATCGTACAGATGAACAGAAGAATAATCTTCGAAGTGCAAGTTGTGAAGTAAGAAGTTCGCCGGGTCAGCTAGTAACTAAACTCAATAAACCCATCATACATATATTAATTCTAAGCCTAAATAATACGAGCATGATAAAATTATAGTGCTTTCGAATGTTCCCTATAGGGTATTAAAAGGGCTAGCAAAATCTACCACGAATAAAACTAGCCTTCATTATTCCGTACATTGCAACGTTTTTAGTGAAGATTAGCCTTTATCCATTAGGGTATTGCCGAACAAAAAACGGATGGCGGCAAATTAATCTGCTCGCGAAAACCAGACTGCCGAATAGAGACCGCGATCAAAATACCGACTACCCTCAAAATAATCAAACAGTTCAGGGCTCCGAGATCGGCCCTTCATTTGCATTATAAAGAGATCACAACATAAAAATAAAACTAATTTCCTCCACCCGAGGGAGTGCCGCAGGGGGCGTGCGCGGGCCGCTGCTGTATTCTGCTTGTGTGTACGACGTTTTTGACTTGCAAGTCCTTCACTTTGATGTTTTACACTCTATTTGCTATTAAAAATATAATGTTTTTTTTTCTGAAAAGCGTGCGATAAGAACAATACCTTATTTCAAGTATATCACCCACTGCTAATTTAAAACAGTCGTTTAATTATAGGAACCGTACAAAATAAGGTAATAGAGAAATCAAAAGATCTTTTCATAATAAACGTGGAGTTTTGAACTGAAAATAAAAAGCAGACGAGATAGATCCAACTGAACAATGTAATTCCGAGTCAACATTCAAGATTGCGTCAGTGGTCTCTCGACCCGCATACAACTTTAAAACGTTCCACAAAAAACCCACCCGCGGACAAACATGTGAAGTGCACCCACCCGTGGGGGGAAGGGGGGGGGCTAAGATAAAACCCCGGGTCGGGTTGACGCAAACACCGCGAGATGGAACGCAAACAGCGCCCGATAATTAAATACAAATATATTTGGATAAAAACAGCGGCGACGCGGACGGCGGCATTCACGTACCGTATTGACGTCCCGGCACACGAGTAACCATACTAGCATATATACCGGGCCAGTCAAAAACTTACGTAGTTCAAGTTCCCAAGTTGGTGGATTAGCCTATTTACGCTTTTAAGTACAACAATTTTACGTATCTATTTTATCAACTTATTATTAATGTGTATTTTATTGACTATTTTTTGTAGAGTTCTTGGGCCTCCGACCTTCTAAACTCATTCACTCGAAGAAATACCGCGCAGGAGTTGTTCTTGGCGGTATTTCCCCGGTCACGTTGCCCCACATTTTCAACAATTTTTCAAAGCAAGATAAAGTGAAGAGGTAGCAGGTATAGATGTAATGCTATTTCCGTTAAAATAAAGTTAGATATTTAGAAACGAAAACAGCATTACATCTATACAGCAATAAGAGTTTCTCTATTGCAGCAAAATAATTATTTTAAAACGTAGTATCTTACAAAATGTAAGTTTTCATTAAAGTTTAAATTTTCAAATAAAATTGTAACCTTTCGTACCATCGGGCTGCGGTTAGTGGCTATTAAATTAATTCGAGAAATCACTCGAATTTATCGCGAAATTATTCAAACCTTCGTCCTTATCGAGTCGAGTTGTGTAAATCTGAGTTCGTAATCAAAGGATTCATCAAATTACTGATTACAATTTTGCTAAGTAATAAATATTCAGAAGCCGCACTCCGAAACGGTAAGGAAACAACAAATTCGATCGCTTATTTTTATGGTGAACGCACATTTTTCAGGACGGAACGAGCAAAACGCGGCGAAGGAAATGAATTTTAGAATTCGATATATGTAATGTCGGGAAGCTCGCACAGTAGCCCGCACCCCAATCGGCCGATTCGTCCGAATCGTTCGCTGTCAAATTCAAAGAGGAAGTGCCTTCGATTCCTTTGGCTCTGATAGATATGCGTTCACGATTAGGAAAGTGAACGTTGTAAGAGTAGGACGGCAATATTCAATAGAGTCTACATATTTTATTTGCTGTTTGAGAGTAGATCTCCTGAATCTAGAGTAACGGAGAATTCTTGTTCTTTTCTACGAAGGCTCGAGAGTCCTCGAACTTGCTCCGGAAGACCCTCCACTGCTGAAACTGTACCGAGAAATTTCATTATACAGTTGAAACAATCAAATGATAAATTGATAACCAGTACTTGGTTTTAAGAGGATTGTGTACCAAACGGTTACCATACAACGGGCTAGAACGTTTTCCACCCTCTGAACCCTCACCTAGAGTAATGTTTGTTGTAGTATGTTGTAGAAATGCCTCAGAACTTTGCTTCTATGTTTTTTAATATTTATAATAGATTTTGATATATTTTCATTTTAGTGATTTCATACAAAACAAATATATTGCAATATTTTCGTATCCCCAATAAATATTTAAAAAACAAAAACTATATATTACAAAATCATCACAGCCAGCGATTGACGTGGTGTGAAGCGTCCATAGATATTATTATCATTATTATTATTGCCATAAGCATATATATTTTTAATTAACGCTCCCCGGATAAATCGATCGAAATCGAAAATAACAAGGCTTTTATAAGTAGATGAATTATACGTTGTGGGTAGTTGAGAAGTAGAACAGTCAGCTACAATAAGTAGGACCACGGGAAATCAACTGTCAAAGGGTTATGCGTTTGTATCTTTCTCTCTAGGGTAGGTTGCCATAGAGACAGGCATGCATCATTTTAGTCGAGTGTGACGTAAAATATCTGAAAAGCTCGGTAACGGAAGTATGAGGCCTTGTTGTTTTATGTTATTACAGACTTACCATTCTTTTGAATCATTAATGCTATATGTGGAAGTATTTTTGGTGTAATTTTAGTTTTAAGATCGGGGATAGGTTATAGGATATCTTAATCTGACAAATCTGATGACATTTACTTTAACTTGTTCTCCAAGTAAGATATTTGATTTTTGTTCCATGATATCCAGAGGCATGTAGAAAGTCTATACAAGTTTATTCTGACGCGTTAGAACATAATAACCTAAAATCCCCCTTTGAGCCCCCTACAACTATAACTTTTTTTATCGTGGGAGAACCATGCTTCGGCACAAATGGGCCGGCTCGACCGTAGTGATACCACGGCCTCACAGAAAACAGGCGTGAAACGGCATTGTGCTGTGTTTCGTTCATTTGAGTTTACCGGTGGCCCAACTTCCTTAATCCCCCTATCCCTATTCCCGTTTGGGATTCCCTCATAAAGGCCGGTAACGTACTTACGAATCTTGGGATGTTACGAGTGTCCATGGGCGACGGCAGTTGCTTTCCATTAGGTAACCTGTCTGCTCGCTTGTCCCCTAAATATCATAAATAAAAAATACATTTGCGCTGCTGACGCTACCAGCTCTGCTGCTAGTACTAACATTAACCTTTAAGGTCTTCGGCGTTACTTGGACTTGATTAAAACAGTTATTAGGCAAGTTTTTATTGTTAATAACCGTCGAGCCCAGATATCGACAATCAAAAGTCTTACCATTACTTTTTACCATCAAACGATACGACTGCTGAGGGAACATCCTTAGTATTTAGATTAGTCTACTCTTTACTGTTGAAATAATTTGAGTAACTGACTGAAAGATGATTAAATGGTTTTATGTCTTCAAATGTTAATACTTGTCTTTAAAGTTCGTCACTAAGGATAGTGAACGACTGATACGTCTTGGGACACTCTTAGCTGTAATTGCAAAATCCAGTACCAGGTAATGTATTAAATTCACATTTTATTATAATCTTAATTATTTTCGTACAAACAATAAACAGTCTTAGAGCGTGGCCAGTGGGTAAGACCTTTGGTTTGCACTCGAGAGGGTGCCGGTTCGATCCCCGGTGGAGGGGTGTACCAATGAGACATTTTCCGATCTCAAGTACGTAATACCATAGAGGATAAAGAAATTGGTCTATTATAATACGAATATGATAATACGGAATGGGCCGGCTCGACCGGAGTGATACCACGGCCTTGTAGAAAACTGGGAAAACTGGCGTGAAACGGCGTTGTGCTGTCGTTTCGTTCAGTGAGTGAGTTACCGGTGGTCCAACTTCCCTAATCCCTTATCCCTATTCCAATTCCCTTACAAAAGGCCGGCGACGTACTTGCGACTCTTCGGATGTCGCGAGTGTCCATGGGCGACGCAGTTGCTTTCCATCAGGTAACCTATCAGCTCGCGTGCCCCCTAAATATTAAAAAGAGTTTCTCAAGTGTTTCAGCCACGGCAAGGAATATTGTTATTTTTATGTTATGTTTAACTTAGACTACCTTGTCTAATAGACTAGTGACACCACCTAACCTCTAAACCTTTATCGTATCTCTATCGGACAATCTCCGGCACCCGACAAAGACAATCTGTGGTGCTTATCGGAGATCGAGTGGCCTTTGTAACAGTATCGAAGCGGGCGTGGGCGAGAGCGGGGGTGAGGGGGGTGACGGGGGTGACGGGGGGTTACAGTCTGTAAAGTGAGGTGATGTTTGTTTTGGCGCGTCATCGAATAATTTGATTTTTTTATAAGTCTTTCCAGGCGAAAAAGCTATTATGTTAAGGACACACGAGGTTAGTTCTTAAACTAGGATTCTAGGTATGGGTTGTAAGTAAGGTTTCGTATAGACAAAACTAGCAAAATTTCTATGCTCTAAAACTGAAGCTAGTTTTGTTTACACACTAATAGACAGAATTACTAGCTTGCTGACGTTAGCTAGTATATAAATATTTTGCTTAAAAGACTAATCTATCAAGCCTGGCTACGCAATACACAGTATAAGTTAGCGTGGTATGTATACAATAGTACTTAATAACATTATAAAAAACTTGCGAAATTGAAGAAACAGCAGATCATTTTGCGACCGAAGAAATCGAAATATTTTCTAATTCTTTTCCATCAATTTCTTACAAATCTTGTAACTTACTTATTTTATTATCTAGCTTCACATAAAACCACAAACAATATTTCAATTTCAAGAAATTTTTCGGGTCCAAAAGCGTCCATTAACCCAAAAATACGGAAGTTTGTAAAATGTTAGCTATCTGCTTCATCCACTTATGTCTTAAATCTAGCCACAATTTTCACGTTTTCATGTGCCAGAATGCTGCCGATATTGCCTGCCTAACGAATACCAGTCGATATGTACTAGATAAACATTTTAAAGTCCACATTACACAGTAAAATGCATTTCCATTTCGAGTTATCATGCTCCGATATCAATCTGCATATATTCGGAATTAAATATCTCGCTGCCAGCCTCGTCTAGTACGAGATTCGCGGCGCAATCGAACAGGGGGGGGGGGGACTACTACACACACGCAGTAGTCTGTACACACATACATACGTAAGCTTACTGAAGCTGTCGATAAAATGTATTATGCAGAGAATCATGTCTTCGTATACTAATAATATAAAGCTCAAGAGTTTGTTTGAACGCGCCAATCTCAAGAACTACGGGCCGAAATTGAAAAATTATTTTTGTGTTGGTTCGTCCATTTATCGAGGAAGACTATAGGCTATACAACATCACGCTACGACATATAGGAGCCGAGCAGCTATCAAAATGTTGTAAAAGCTAGATAATTCATAGAGTTTCACGCGGACGTAGTCACGGGCAAAAGCTAGTATGGCATGTTAATATAAATAATACATAATATGGTAAAGCTTCTTCTACGGTAGGGGTTACCCTGATGGCCCCCATCTGTGTACTAAACCAAATGTTACCTCTTGGCGTGCGTGGATTTGATAAAACTCCGGCCTCGTACCGGACTCACTGGCGATATCGCTGTATAACCTAAGCGACTTAAATAGACACATGACCTTGAGAAAGTTATTTTGGAAAAATGTAAAAGAACATAACAAAACGTCTAAAAACAGCAACAGAAGACTAGCTGAAATAACAATGCTTGTGTCGGTAACAATTGGCTAGTTTTCTTGTGCAATTTTTTTGACATTTTGTTATGTTTTTATTACATTCTTCCAAAATGACTTTGTCAAGGTCATGTGCCTAGTTAAGTCGCACAGGTTATTACGCTCTGTAATACATAAATGGAGCTTTAATAGCATCGCAAGTGATATTTTGACGTTAGGAGTGTCCGTGGGCGCCGGCAGCTGCTTCTGTTGTGGCGTTCTATTTTTTCGTTTTTCATCTGATTCAGACTTAATTCAACTTTTCCATGCAAATAATTACAGATTGTAATAAAAATAAGAGATAAAACTTATAGATCATATGTGTCCCTCACTGTGAGAATAGCAGCGAAGAAAGCGAATTTTTTTTTGCGATTTGTATGGACAAAATCCTGTAGCTGGGGCGCTTGGCCCACACTTGGATACAAATCACGAACATTTTTTTTCGCTTTCAATGCTGCTACCTTCACAGCTCCATATCAGGGACAGATACGATCCCAAAAGTTTTATCACTTACTTTTGTGACACCTTGTATAGTGTCTTTAGTAGTTCATCTGATTGAAAAGTTGTCAGTTTAATGTTTTCGATAAAAAAAGGCATGTTTTTCTTTCAATCATGGAGAAATACGATATAATTTTTTCGCAGCATGATACAAACATTTTAACCGGTCACTAATATAAAATGATAACTCGTTATCCATGAGTCTGGTTTAACTTGACACCGCAACAAAACCCGGTTCAAGAGGTTCATTAAAACTAGAGTTTGTTATGATAATTTTATATTAATGGAGCTCCGTCGCGGGCGGCAAGATTCGTTCGGCGACGCGGAATTAACCCCGCGCCGCCGACGTCGTCAATTTATCCACGAATTATTCAAATTCGCGTGTAATGGTGTGCTTCAAAATTGGCGTACACTCCGACAGGAATATTTGTAGTGAAGTTTGATTCGCATTGTGCATTCTGCACTAGAGCCAGGCTACATTGGTGCGTGGACACTGCAACGTTTTTTATATATAATAACTAGCTGACCAGGCGAACTTTGTTCCGCCTTAATGGCAATAAATAAGCAGATTGTGTGTTTTCTTATTGAAAAATCGAACGCTGTCGAACGGGATAAAAAGTATTCTATGTCCGTCTCCTAGCTCTAAGCTACCTTCCTA
>JAOTAV010060015.1:0-14906 GCA_026546445.1 Cyclargus thomasi
TTCTGAAACAGGCACTATTAAAGAATAAATTTTATTTAATACTTTTTAGTTTCTTTTGTACTATTTTAGTTTTTTTCCTTTGGAAGTCGGTATATATATATATATATTTTTTAAGGTCGAGAAATGTACGCCTTTTTTCATAACATGACTGAAAACAGCATTTTTTTTTATTACCGGGCCTAAATCTTGTTACACACAGTACAACGTAAATAAAACTTGCACTCGTTTGTTTGTTTTCTTAACTTTTCCAAAGCAGTTAAAAGAAATCTCGAAATGGCCAGAGTGCCGAATGCGAGTTTTTTTTCACATTCGACCGCGAACGCGTTTTACGTTCACTAAGATTTTATATGGGATTTTTACAGCGCCACCTAGCGACGCTCACGGTCACACGTACAAATCCCATATGAAATCTTAGTAAACGCGTTCACGGTCGAATGTGAAAAAAAAAATCGCACTCGGCAAATTTCGAATTTCACGCGAGCGCAGCCGCGGAGAAAAGCTAGGTTATAATACTAGTAATATAGTGTAACTTCAATTCTTGGATATTTTGATTGTGTAATTCGTTATCTTGTGACAAAGAGAACCGTTAGTATCGTCAGTGGTATTTAACACTAATACTACCGATAAAAATAATCCTCTATAAGTTTTTGCAATCACTACTAATATCTATAGCACAGAAGATGTACCACCGAAGAAATTTAATACTAGCCAGTTTACGGACCTACGTCATTTGGTCGGAATGTGTCAATTCCATGTGTCGGCTGGAGCTGGTGTTTGACGTAACGCATCCGACTTACTTGGATCCGCAATCTGGTTCTGGATTAACTTTTGAATCAAATATTTTCTTATTTCAATACTAGCTTTCACCGGTGGCTTCATTCGAATATTTTGAAAACTCGATATTTTCCAAGACCATAAGTAGCCTATTTTACTCTCTTCATTTAACTAAGTCTATGCAAAATATCAAGTCCATCAGTTGCTTCGTTACAGCGTGATGCAAGAGCAAACAAACACAATGTCCCAATTGAATATCTTAAATTATTTTGTCCATTAAGCCAACTTGCTTGCTTTAAATATTTATGTACGGATACCATAATGATCCTTCAACAAACCGCAAATAATAATTTACCAGTCTTCTAGTATTAGTTCTACATTGTTACAAGCGTGAGGTCGAAACGTAAGCTCACACTAAAATATGTATATTAGCGATTTAAGTTTTCTACCCATCTCTTTCTCTCAAAACGTAATTTAGTGTATATTAATGACTATATATATAGCCTTGACTGATTCATATTCGCCGAGCAAAAACCCTTAAAGCTACAGCCATGAAATTTTGTGAGTAGGATTATTTTATTAGGTAAACACCCGCTAAGAAAGGAATTTTAAAAATTCTACCCCCAAGGGGGTGAAATAGGGGTTGAAAGTTTGTATGAAAGTTCGTCATTTGTTTAGTTAAACACATGAAATTTTATTTCGGAGGTACTGATCCAAAATAAATGGATACGTGTTTAAGCATTTTTTAAATTCTACCCCTAAGTGGTTGAAATGGGGATTACAGTTTCTAAAACATTTTCTACGAAAGTTTTTAAGTCAGAGATCAAAAATTTTGTTTCTTCGCTCCTGATTCAAAATAAATGAATACGTGTTTAAGCGTTTTATGAAATTTTACTTTCAGAGCTTGAAATAGGGGTTAAAAGTTTGAATGAAAATAATTCTTAATGTGTATGAAGCCGCGGGAAAAAGCTAGTACTTTATACGCATATTCCCAATTGTAGGCATTCAGTGTGGTGCGGTCGGAAGTTAAGGATAATTTCTATTATGAGCCCTTATAATCATGTTCTCAAAAGACACTTCAACGCCTGTGCCTTGGAACCTTCACGTTGGGAAAAGCTTGCCACTAGGAGCTCATCTTGGCTATAACCTATAGTAGGGTTAGGAAGTCTCCATACACTCGAAGCAAAGCGCCAATTGCATAAAGATAGACCTAAACCTTCATACACCTATACATATAACTCTGCCGGACAACTCTATTGTGACGCATCATGTGATAGGATATTCAAAACCAAGTTCGACCTCTATTATATAAATACGCTGGACTGATGATACCCTTTGAAATAACGGCTCTTTACACCATTTCATTTTTAATATTTTAATTGATACATTTTTATCAATATATTTTATCTCATTGTCCTATCTCTATCATTAGTTCTTTTCCCGCCCACCACTGTCATCAGCGACAAAATGGCGTAAATCAAATCTTACCATTAAGTGTACCTAACAGAAGTAGCAGAATACATAGTTTGTCGCGAATCTCTATATTGGTACAAAGGCCTTATATCAGTCATGATCTGAGACACTAGCCGATAAATGGAGTAATAATTTTATGAACCTTATCTATAACTTCCAAATATACCAAACTTATCGGAGATCGAACTAAAAACAAATCTGAGTTTATCAAAAGCAATATCAGGTATTAGATTAGTATACCAGCGTCTACCCGTGGTTTTGTCTTCGTGAACATCCGGGGCACGGGGGCATTTAATCGGGATAAAAAGTATTAGCTATAATCTAAGTAAGCTATGACCATGTATGTACACATATTTTCATCAAAATTAGTTCAGTGGGCTTGGCACTTTTTTTTTACCTTTTTTACTGTTTAAAATAACATATAATAAAACAGTAAAATTGGCGTGTCTGTACAATTAATATTTTTACAAACTAATCTATCTGTGCTAAAAGTTGTCTGTTTATCTGTTTGTCTGTACGCGCTAATCTCCGAATCAACTGAACGGATTGGAATAAATCATTTTTTATTTTATAGCTATACTTATAAAATATAAGTATAGTCTAGGCAGCACATTGGAAACTTTATATCCCGGGAAAATGTACGGTTCCCGTGATAAACAAATTTTTGCGCAACGAAGTTGCGGGCATCAACCAATTGAGAATAATTTCGATTTAAAAATTAGCCATGAAAGACAACGTCTGCCGGGCCACTCTGGTGTACCTATAAACTCTTCCATTTTTAATATTAATAGGATAGGACTTTAAATATTGCTTTATATCACCTAACCTTGATGCTACCACTAAAGCTTGATGCATTCGGGAAAGGGGTTACCATGGTTACCGGCAGTGTTTCTCTCAGTTGGCCGTCAACGCCGACGTCGGTAGTATTCTTACCCGTGCGTCCCCACCAACCAACCAGTTGAGATTAATTTCGATTCAATAATTAGCCATAAAAAGCAACGTCTGTCAGGCCACTCTGGTGTACATATTAACTCTCCTGTTTTTAATATTAATAGGATCAGACACACAGACAAACATGTCTGTTTATCTGTACGCGCTAAAAAAATTATTTGTGATTGACCGACAAATATCTAAACAAATATTAACATTAAGAATATTATAATTATAATGACGGCAAGATTAAAGCACTTTCATAAATAGTCCTATTAAGGGAGCGATAAGACTAGGTATCAAACTATTTTCTACAGTCAATCGTTGTCGGCAAGATGTTGTTGTACGCGGCTGTGTTGGTGACTTTTTTCAGTTTCTCCGCTGCAAGTGAGAGTAAGATGCTGACTAAATCCTATATTTTGTAGTTCTCCTATCTGTGGCCTATATTATTATATTCCAAGTTGTATTGCAATCCATACAGTAGTGTTCACGTGAAAGAGTTACAAACAATCATCCACCCATCCATCCTAATGTAAAAAATAATCCATCTTACAAGGGTGTGTATTTTGTCCTCCTGATTAGGAGAATTAAGTACATTTATTAGACCGATTTTATTGAAATTTGTGTGTGTTAAAGGGTAATCTATATATATAATGAAACAGTAAATTAATACTTTTTTTACAAGCTAATCAATGCGGGGGCTCAGGAACAGTAATATAACACAACTCGACGAAGAAAAGTTGTCTGTTTATCTGTTCGTCTGTTTATCTGATTGTCTGTACGGGCTAATCTCCGGAAATACTGAACGGATTCGAATAAATCTTTGTTTATTTAATAGCTATTAAGTCTATGCAGCACACAGAATACCTTATATCCCGGAAAAATGTACGGTTCCCGTGATATACAAGTTTTTTTTCGATTCAAAAATTAGCCATGAAAGACAACGTCTGTCGGGCCACTCTGGTGTACCTACAAACTCTTCCATTTTTAATATTAATAGGATAGGACTTTAAATACTGCTTTATATCACCTAACCTTGATGCTACCACTAAAGCTTGACGCATTGAGTATGACCGCAGCGCTTCGGGGAAGGGGTTACCATGGTTACCGGCAGCGTTTCTCTTTGTTGGCCGTCAACGCCGACGTCGGTAGTATTCTTACCCGTGCGTCCCCCGCCCCGTCTGACGTTCTAAGGCGCGGTAAAGCGGTTTTAGTCAAGCTATAGCTACGACGCAGTCAGCCACTACGCAATCTGGCGAAATCATGTGTGCATGTTTATGTACTGTATAATATACGTCACTGATATATTCCTAGAGGACTAGACTAATTTTGATACATTTTATGTATTTGTTCAAGAAGACTTGAGAATGGCTTAGATCCGTAAATGAGTCTGACAGGAATTCGTGTGCACTATGAGTAAGCATAAATACATCAAAAGATTATTATCTGACCGAAGTCTGAAGTCGTGTTAGGATACTATCGAAGAAATTGATCTATATGCAGATGACGACTCCGCGGTCCAATGTACAGTTTTAGTGCGATAGCCGCATTTTGGCGTAACGTTGCGGGCATCATCTAGTCAGTCAATGTGTTTCAGGGAAAGTGGTCTGCTACCATGGCACATGGGCCACTTATAGAGTTGGCCTGGGCAAGTTTGACGTGACGGACATCGACCCGCATCTATGTACGCACGCCATATACGCCTTCGTGGGCATCAATGACCAGGGGCAGGTTATATCGCTCGACCCCTGGGTGGACCTGCCAAGTGGCAAAGGTAGGAGATGGGTAACTGTACTGTTGAGTTTTGTTGGAAATTTATGTAAAACATCTATAAAACACACCTTGGGGGTTATTATGATCTCTTATTCCCAGCCAAGTTCCAGCCAGTCAGCAGTCACGTGACACTAAATACGTGAAGTTTGTAATACGAAAAAAAAACACGGCAAATGTCGGCCGTATATTGAATTGCCTGGAACCATGCAGGTTTGTAATGGTCATAATAACCCCCCTGTTCTTGCACTATCTCCACTATATTTACTGCCTTCTACTAATAACAAAATAATAATAATATCTATGGACGGTTCACACCACGTCAGTCTGTTCCCGCGGTAAGTATTTTTCTGTATTTATTTATTTATTAGCATCTAAGCAGTATACATAATACAAACTGAACGCCTTATGCAGGCGGTTGCTTAAAATATCATAACAAAGTTCATAACTTCCAATTTCTTATGTAATTACAAATCTCTTATACCTGAAGGACTTGTGTTATGGAAATATACTTAAAAGTGTGTTTCATCGATATTGAAGGGTAAAGAGACAAGAGTGTAAAAGTTGGGACTTGCACTGGCAATAAACTATAAAGATTTCTTTAAAGGTATTAATTGCAAACGATTTTTTTAGTCCAAAGTTAAAATTTAGTTTTTAGGGTAATTTAACAAAGGTACAAAAGAACCCAATTGCTAAATCTGAAGATGTTTGACAACAAAATAAATTGCTTGTTTCACAACTTCCTGATAAGTGCGCATAGGCTAATTACATCATATCTGAAAGATTAAGTATGGAAAATCTGAGAAATAAGTTGTGGGTATAACCTATCTGACACGTGAGAGGAAGTGGTTAAAAGAAACAGGCCCTGAAGACTTTAATTAAAATCAGGTTAATAGGACACTAACCTGATTTTAAATAATGTCTTTATGCTGTAGGAACAGCTCTGTGGTGTGCAAGTTTGAAATATTTGTAAGTTTGTTGAAACTTATGAACGCTTTTATTGAAATCACACGTCATTTCAGATGCTTTCAGGAAGTTCAATGCCCTAAAAAAGATAAATCCAAAACTGAAAACCTTACTCGCCGTCGGAGGATGGAACGAGGGATCAGCGAAATATTCTACCGTAAGTTTCTCAAAAATTAAAGTTGAATGCGAAGAAGTGAATGTACCATGGAAGAATATATACCTACAATACAGAGCCAGTTGACGGACCTACGACATTTGCTTGGAATATCGTACCAGTCGTGATCTGTCGGCTGGGTTGGGCAAAAGCGACTAACTTACTTTAGTTCGCAATCTGGTTCTGTTTCAATTTCATTAATTACATGGATTTAACAAGCCGATTCACTTTCTCTATAGTTCGAATTATTAGTTTAATTTACTCATTCCATTCTAATTTTAATTTTTGCAAGATGGCGGCCGATGCGAACTTGCGCGCGAACTTCGTGAAGAGCGCCCTGAGCATGGTGTTAATGTACGGTTTTGACGGCTTCGACCTGGACTGGGAGTACCCCGCACGACGTGACACCACCCATGGCGCCGCTGATGTAGATAATTTTACCACGTTAATCAAGGTACCTCTTTTATTTTAACCATAGCTGGCTTTTAGCTATTAGCCCCTTTTTAAATGCACGCGGTCGCCGGACGGTCGCCTTGCCGTGTGAAGTAGTCAACCAAGAGATTACAAATAGCAATGTGACCGTGTGGTCAACGTGTGTCGATCGTTACACACTATAATCACCAGTCTCTGTAACATGGACTTGTATCGCTTTCACAATACAACACGGGCGCAAACACAGCCTTGCCGTTCAGCGACAGTATATAGATATGTGAAAAGGGGTTTATGCGCTTTCTAAAAATAAATATATCTGATTCTAATGATTAACTTTTTTAGGAACTTAGGATACAGTTCGACAAATATGGCCTGCTACTATCAGCTGCCGTGTCGCCGACGAGAGCTACGGCGTCTCAGTCCTACGATATTCCAAGTATTTCCAAGTACGTATATATTTTAGGCTTGCGTGGTATAAATAGCAAAAAACGGATCCCTTAAAAACTCGTTATGGCTATCTGTCTGATTGTCACAGCCAGTTTTTTCTGGAACTACGAGAACTATATTGTTGGGTGTGTATATATTTCGTTAGCACCGCATTAAGATTTTCTCCCTATATTCAAAACTGAAACAGATATTTTTATTTTATCAAACCCATATTTGTAGGGTACACGTTGTCGTGCTACGTGAAAGCTTTCATACTTGCTCATACATTACTATTTGACCCGACACGGCGACCTTACGGCGGCCGTGTGCATGTGAAAATGGGTATATACACCTACGTCTTGGGCATAACTGACCAGCTCATCGAAATCGGCGAGGAATCTTACATTTCTAACTATTTAGTTCTCTGTTGTTAGGTTTTTTTTTTTCCTTTGGAAAGTAGGACCGTTTGAAGCCCTGTACTGGCGTTATTGCGACCTGTCCTAGACCCTTAGTGCCGATTTACACTTAATTTACTTGTTGCGAGTTAACTTGCGCGATCGGCGAGTTTAGTTATTTTTGACGTTTGAACGGTAAAATCGATTTAAGTTATAAGTTGTTAATTAAGTTGGCTTAAATAGAACGCGATCCTATTTTGGCGAGTTGAGTGCGTAGTGCCACCTGCGTCTCCCGCACCTCGCCAACATAACTCACAAGCGTGTAGACGTTTGACTTTAGTACAGTTCATATTATAATATTTAATTTATCAAAAATTTTAATAACATAGGTATTTAGTTGAGTAAAATATTAAATGTAATTAGTTTGTAGGCAGTAATTGAGCAATTTATGAAAACTTATCTTGTTATCGAACCCGCGACTTATGACAACTTAACTCGCCTACGTTTGAACGTCACCTAATACTTACTTAATTTTTAGCTGACCGTTTTGTTAACTCGCTACTGTACTTAATTAAATGTAAACCGGTTGTTAAGAATCTATTGACTCCTTTGCATTAAAACACCGTCCCCAACCCAATATTGCTCCTATAGTAAACGATATGGTTGTGGTTAGGTACTTGGACTTCATAAACGTAATGACCTATGACATGTACGGGCCATGGGACTCGGTGGTGGGCCACAACGCGCCGCTCCACAGGGGCGAGGGTCAGGAAGATGTGGCGAGGGAGGACGTCAACTCTGCCGACGTGTCCCTGGACTACTGGTTGAGTCAAGGTAACGTATAGCCAAAGAGAAACCCCAGGATCTCCAGGACCTTACAGAAACTTCACGTGTGCGTTGGTCGTGACATAGAAAGGGACCGCCTTCTATCCTAGATCGGGCCGAATACTATCCGAATTTCTGATCAGAAAACCGACACTTATTTATCAGTAAGCGGTGAAAAAGGCCCTTATTAGGCTACAACATATTTGACAGATGAAGTATGGAAGATATGTCGAATAAGTTGCGCGGAAAGTGATTAAACATGCTATGGGCTGTTTCACGTCTTTTTGATAAGTGTCGGATAGGCTTACATTTGACAGATTCTGCAAACTTCATCTGTCAGTCAAGTTGTGGATTGCCCATTGGGCACTTATCAAGAAAAACTGAAACAGACCCTGAGCCTATTAAATGTTTGTTCCCTAAAGGCTGTCCACCTGAGAAGTTGCTGATGGGCGTACCGTTCTACGGGCACACGTTCAAGTTGGACGATACTACGAGGAGCTACGTCGGCGCTCCGTCAGCCGGCGCCGGCTTCGCGGGACCCTACACGCAGGAGAGCGGCACTATTGGTTACAACGAGGTGATATCCATACTTCCATACGAATATCCATACTTCTATAATAATATCCATACTTCCATAATAATATCCATACTTCCATACTAATATCCATACTTCCATACGAATATCCAAAATTCCATACTAATATCCATACTTCCATACGAATATCCATACTTCCATACTAATATCCATACTTCCATACGAATATCCATATTTCCATACTAATATCTATTCTTCCATACTAATATTATAAATGCGAAAGCGTGTCTTTTTGTCTGTTTCCCCTTTACGCCCAAATCGCTGAAACGATTTTGCTGAAATTTGGTAAGGAGATACTTTAAGTTCCGTGAATTATTGCCGTGGGTGAGCCATGCTTCGGCACGAATGGGCCGGCTCGACCTGAGTGATACCACGGCCTCACAGAAAACTGACGTGAAACAGCGACTGTGCTGTGTTTTGAGTTTGAGTGATTTTATCGTTGGACTAAATTCCGTAATCCCCCTATACCTATTTCCATTCCTTATTCATCAGATAACCCGTCTGCTCGCTTGCCCCCTAAATATCATTAAAAACAAAGAATAATTGGCCATTTTTACACATTTAATTTACCTGAAATTGAATTACCCTGACTGGACCGGACAAATGTACCTGCAGTGTTTGTCGCATTGTAAACCAAATTGTATCGTACCTTCTCACCTTACACCTTCGCCTTTACTGTAACAATAAAGATCAACATAAATTAAAAAAAAACCGATATTATTATCATCTTGCATCCATTTATTACAGTTTTGCACCATGTTACAAAACCAGTCATGGGACGTTCGTTACGACGAAAAGGCGAAAGTGCCTTACGCCGCCCTCGACAACAACTGGGTATCATATGATAACGTGGACTCCATGACCAAGAAGGTGGAATATGCCATCAGCCGAAGCATCGGCGGTGTGATGCTGTGGAGTATAGAAACTGACGACTTCCATGGCCTTTGTGGAGAGAAGTTCCCTCTATTGAACACTATCAACCGCGTGATTAACAAAGGAACAACGGTTACTACGACTACAACAACAACTACCACTAAGCCAACGGTTGCTACATCCACTGCTAAGCCAACGGTTGCCAGTTCTACATCTCAGCCATCGAGTTCAACCACTGGTTCCATTTCAGGTATGGGTTTAAACTGAAAGTTTCAACATTGTTGTATATTGGGGGAAATTGAAAGAGAACCAGTTGACGGACCGGAGGAGTCGGAAAATGTCAGTTACATGTAAGTCGTGATCTGTCGGCTGAGTTTGACATAACCCGACCAAACCACTTAGATCCACGGTCTGTACCTGTTTCAACTATAGTAACAAAATAATGAGTTAATTTTTTCAAATTATCTGTTGATTTAAGGATAATTTAGTACAGGCATGCTTTTATGATGTTAGAGCTGTTTTCACTAGTATTGGCAACGAACAAAAGTGATTAAATTTCATTTTCTCTCATCATAAGCCATCAATGTCACCACTGCGGCCGAAGAGCATAATTAAACTCATAGCCTGAGTCATAAAGTTGCGTTTTGTTTAAACATTTGTCTGTCACGGTCGCGTGCTGCATAATCATAAAGCCAGCTTTACGCTGTTTATCCACCAAAACAGTCAAGCGAGAACGAGATTATTTCGGCCATATAAAATGCAACTTTATGACCTAGGCTATAAGTTTCATTATTTAGCGACATTTCTCTATCGTCAATGTCGTCACCGTCATTAAAGGCGTAGAGGAACATGAAACCTGTAGTCTACGTCATAAAGTTGCATTTTATCCGGCCGAAATATTCTCTTTCCCGGTTGACAGTGTTCGTAAACAATGGACTTTAGGGTTCCGATTTTGCCTTTTGTCTTAAACACTAAGGAGTACGATTTCCTCACTATTCAGGTATCTGCAGTAAAATAGGACCCACACAAAACCCGGCGGACTGCTCCACCTTCTATATGTGTGTGTACGATAGCTTCGGAGGTATAACGCCGATATTGATGAACTGCCCAAAATACACCTACTGGGACCAAAAGAACCTTTACTGCAATTACCAACATTTAACCGAATGTCAAGTATGATTTGACTGCTATGGACTACTAACGTCTGGAACACACGAGGCCAACAAGCCAGGACAACAAGCTAGTCTCAGTCAAGCTAGTATTTCTGACTTAGCGTAAATAAAATTGCTGCCTTTCTAAGCAAGTAATCTAAATAAATTTTCTCGCCAGCAAACTAAGACAGTTCAAAAGAGAACTAGCTCGTTAACCTGGCTTGAAAAACTGGTCTCGTGTATTGGCTGACTTTAAGGCCGCACTCAGAGACGAGTGTTGAGTAAATTAAGATTTTGCCACCAAACCCATCTGTCAAACTCTTCATTAAAGTAACGTCGTTAAATCAGTATGTCTCTGAGTTCGGCAGTTAGGTATAATTTGTTTACATTTTGTCTTCTTGACCAAAGGAGACGTATTTTATAATTTAAGAGCCTCTCTACACTAAGCGGATTTAAGTGATACGGAGTGAAGTGAGTTAGCGGAATGACATTGACAATAGTTTCAGGCAAACTGCTGTCAATGTCATCCGCTAACTAACTCCGTACTAAATCCGCTGAGTGTGGAGAAGCTCAAAAACTATAATATTATATAAGTTAACTATGGACTAGGTTCTAGAAATTTTTAAGACAAGTTTAAAACGAATATTGTGTATCAAAGAAATTTGATTATAATATGCAATAAGCGGTTCTGCATAATATTATGGTTGAGTCATATAAAACTTGAAACTTTGGAAAATTATAACACATAAATGACAACAAAAGCGGATTTATTGCTTTGGAGCAATTTCTGCAAGCAATCTTGCACCAAACGAATATTGGTCTGCAATGTGCTTGTGAATTATTGTCAATGATAGTACTATAATATACATGATTGTTGTTTTAACGTATATTTTTTGTTCATAAATAATTTGTATGTTTAAAAAAAAAAGTGTTTTGCGCAAAAAAATACTTTTTTGTTACAAATATTTTATTTTTTATAATAAACGTTTTTATCATAGATATTTCAATTATTTATAAATAATACTACCCACTACTTTTACACGAAAATGATTCACAATCCTTATTCCACAATAAATAACTTCATACTTTATAAGTTTTCCCAAAATTGCGTTCTCATACTTCATAGTCAATGATTCAACATTTTAACGTTAAAAAAAACTAGAAACGAGATATGCCTTATAATAAAACAAATTCAGGGTCCGTCTGCCCCTTCTAAAATGGTTGAATTGCCCTGAGCATTTTATTGCTCAGAGCAATAAAGCATTTTGTAATTTTTCTTGCAAAAATATTTACTCGTTTTGCAATTCAGTAATTCAACAATCAATTTAAATTTATTTCAAAGTAACTTTTTTATCCAAACTTTTCGAAGTTTTATAACGTATCTCTTTTATATTTTCTGTATCTCTTTTAATTTCTTTGATTATACATTTCTTCGTGCCAAGTTATTTTGTTCTGACTATAATAATATACAATATAGTTATTTCCAAGAAAATTGCCAAATAGAATAGCTCTTATATTAATTATGATGAACGCACATTTATCATATTATTCAGGACCGAATCAATTGAAGTAATTTTCTCTATGAATTTGACAGCGAACCATTCGGACGAATCGGCGATTCAGCGCTGGCAAGTGTGCTAGGTTCCATGAGATGTCATACATAGATATTCAAATCGTTTTCATCGCCGCGTTTAGCTTGTTCGGTACCGATAGATTAATGCGTTCACCATTTTCGGCCTTTTAAAGGAGCTGTTCCTTCTTTAAAACTTATCGACAGTGGCGATGAGCTTAGGGATGTGCACGCCCTCCGGATCATACTTCTTCAGGTACTCGTTGTAGTCATCGGGGAAGTGGTCCTTGAGGCCCTTGAGGAAGATCTTGAAGAGGTGCTTCTCAGCGGCATTGCACTCCCTGCAGGCGTCGTCCACTGCTTCGCGTAAGTGCGCTGACAATAAAAAAATCATAGTTAACATTATATTATGAGTAATATTATAATCGAAAAGTATAAAGTTTGTTTCCCTTTACTTCACGCCCTAACAAAGCAACCAAACGACTTGATTTTTGGCTTGGACTTAGTTGAAAGGATAAGTTAAAAGGGGGGGTTAAAAAGGATGGTATTGATCGTGTAACATGCAAAGGATGGTTTTGATCGTGTACAAGTAACATTATGCTTCTAAAATATTCGTGTAATTACTTTCGAATCTTCAAAAAACCCTTCGTACCGAGCAGCCCAATTCGAAGTTTGATGTTATGTTGAATATATATAATCATAGAGAAATTATACTATATAAAATAATTGGTCTATGATATAATGTTAGAATTTTAATTTCTACTAGTACCGGGCATACTACCAGCGGCGTAACAATAGGCCCCGTGCGAGAGGTGGAAAAATTTTAAGAGCATTGTGTGTCCAGCCGTTTTCATACAACGGGCCATAACGTTTTCCACCTTTTAATGAGGTAAGGGAGGTAGAGTAATAATTTTGTAGTATGCTGGGGAAATACCTCAGAAGTAGAGTTCTATTTTGTATGAAATCACTAAAATGAAAATATATCAAAATCTATGATAAATATTTAAAAAACAAAAACATAGAAGCCTAGCTCTGGGGCATTTCCACAACATACTACAAAATCTTAACTCTAGCTGAGGGTTTAGAGGTTGGAAAACGTTATGGCCCGTATTATGGAAACCGTTTGGTACACAATCCTCCATGCCGTGGCCCGGCCGCAGGCTCAGAAATATTTACTTGTTATAACATATAACCTCCTCGTTTTTGGAAGTCGGTTAAAAACTTACTCTTATACAACAACGTGTCGTGGCTACACGGTCCCTTGTCGAGGTAGCAGGCGACGTGTTTCTTCAACTCGGTCGGGTTATTGACCACCGCGTTTACATTCTCATTGTCGTTGATGTCTGTGTACGCCGAACACAACGCGAAGACACTTAGGAGAATTATTGCCTTCATTTTCTGGAAAATTCGTTAGGAATTGACACAATTATTTAACGCGGAGGCTGTCTAGCCGAAAGAAGCATTATTGTTGACTAACATTAATGTTGGTTGGTTCATTAACTTTCCGTCAAGGAATTTTTCATTTCCATACAAAACCCCATTGTAAGAAAAGTGTTGAGATATCACTTTGTTGTTAACATCGCGGTTTGTGTAAAAATTTGACAGAGGGTTAATGAACCATACCGCCAATCTTCAGCGAAAAGGCAATAGCTTAAACTGTTACTAAACATTTTTTGCAATAGGGGACAGGGAAGCTGACGCGTTGTGTGATGGCATCGTGCATAGAAGCAAAAGAGCGGAAGTGTTATTATTTTTGTTCGGGAAAAAAATCCGCCCAAAGCCACAGTTACCATATTTTTAAGGATTTGGCCAGAGATCTCAGGATTTTTTAACTTTTTTCAGGCTTGCGGCCTGACTTGGCTAATCTCAGGCTTTTTAGATTGAAAACAAAATGCAGTACATTTTAAAGCTTTAAGGTTGTTAAAAATTAAAATAATGTCCCTTTTAAATGGTTTATAAAAAAAACATGATTTTTTTGTTTAAGTCAGGCCTATTCTCCCGACTTTTTTCATATAGTAGTAACCCTACTGTTGTTAGTGTCAGGCCTGCCCCAATAACGTTACGCAATCGAAGGTAGCTTCGGATAAGCAAGCTCGGAGAAGATCTTTGCCAGCAATAGGACATTAAAAAGTAATTGAGTAAATATAACAGGATAAAACCAAATAGTGTTTAATTTACCTGTCGCTGCTCCACAATGTTTTAGCACCAAAATAATATATATCTTTTCAGGTATGCTACTGCAGTGCGTTTGTGATGCTTAATGAAAATATTCTTTCATTTTGCAGCTTAAATACAAATTTTGTAAATAAATTATCAATAAAATTTTGACAAACTAATAAAATTACCTAACGTATTTGACGATAATCAGCTATACGCGTAGAAATTACTCTATTAAGAAAAATTAAAATTATAAAATATTTTTTGCATTAATTATTTTTATTTATGAATTAGTTAAGATCAAATTAAAAGAATTATTGTTAATATAAACTGCGAATTGAATGAAATATACTTTATTGTGCACAATCACAGTTTCACACATATAAAAAATTTAAAAGCATAATATAATATAAAA
>JAOTAV010060026.1:0-14906 GCA_026546445.1 Cyclargus thomasi
TCCCTAGACAAGTGGCAAGCGATTGTTTATTACAATAATCGCTTGACGTGTTTTTGTATTGGATTGACATAGTGGAACAAAAACAAATTTGCCACGGGCCTCAAACGGTATAGTTACGCCACTGGTCTTAGTAAACATCGTATAGTTGAAATTATAAAATTGATAAAGTATGAACTCCTCTTTTTTTGAAATCGGTTAAAAAGGACGGTTTAAGTGCACGATATATTTTAAAATAGATTTAAGTTGAAGTGACTGTTCGCATCTTGAACTTTTCGACACTTCAAAGAAATAACGACGTCGCATCTCGAAAACTTGCCTCATGTATCGAAGAAAACGCTAACACTCTTAGGTTGTACATATGACCTACGTAATATTTGTTACTAAACTAAGATCAAAACGATTGCTATATAATTAAATGTTATAATTAATAACATCCTTTTTTGATATTTTAATGGATGGTAATTGGGTGCCTGAGTTCTAAATCAAAGTCTTGTACTTAAAAAAAAATTGACAAATATTTAAATTTAGAACGCGGGGATTCCTCGGCAGTAAATCGAGCAGGCGACAGGAGAATTTGTTTATTTCTATTGTATTTTGATAATAAACAATTTAAGAACGTTTTCAATTTACATGCCTTTGTGATAACAGCGTTCTTCGCATTTTCATTGCGCGAAAACGTTTTATTTTTAAGTCCAGTCGGTCACGTAGAGAATGGGATCACGTTTTTAAGCGAATAATAATTATTATGACTAGGAACTCAGAAACGCTGTACAGGGAACATGATTTTTTATGAAAAAAACATTCCAAATTCAAAACATTTTTTACAAAAACATTCCAAATTCAAAACATTGACTGTTCTGCAATTTAATTTTTCATTAATAAACCTCCAGTACAATTGTAGGGACTTGTTATTTTTCGAAGACTAATTGCTAAACAGGATAAGCACTATTGTAGTAGTAAAAATAAATCAATTATTTAAAAAATCAATATATTAAATTTATTGGGTAACTATCGAATTTACATATAACAAAAATAAATATCAATTAAGCTTTTATGAGACAGGTAAAAGCAGTCATATAGGTAAATCCAAAAACTAGTCCGTGTGGCAACACTACGTTACAATGTTACTAGATAAGAAATGGAGCTAAAATGTTGCCTTTGCAAAACTTAATAATATTCAGAAAATATGATTAAGTTTAATTAAGTGTCTATTACACTTAGTTAAACTTAATAATATTTTAATAAAATTAAAAGTAATCATTATTAAAGGTACTAATGTCATAGTTTTAAAATTTAAAATACTGCAAAAATATAATTAGACACGAAATTAATTAATAAAAAATATAGTATTTTCTTTTGTACATAAGTCAGAACCCTCATATAAATATATTATTGACTATGAGATTTTAAAACACAATAATATCTTAACATTGTTCCTCCTTATCTTCATTCTACTATATTATTTAATATCATAATATTGCACAGTACATATGCTACACACAAAAAAAATCTCTAACATGGATAGACTTACTTCTATAAAAAAAACTTTTAGCATGGCCATAATAATGAGTAGGAACTAATAAAAGTGAAACTAAGTAAACAGTTTTCATACAAATTTTTTGCCTTAAATAACGGTGACTGCTACAAAGAAACTAATAGTCAACTCTTCATGGCCAAGCCTTAAAAAAATTAGACTAAACCTGGTAACATTATTGTATCACACAAAATCTCAATTTAGTTCGAATACTCACACAACTAAATTAATTTCTCCCTAAGGTAGCATCCATAAACTACGTCACACGTAAAGCGGGGTCGTCGGGTCTTCAGTTTTGTGACATCACAGTTAACATTTTGAAATTTAATATCTGAATATCTGAATAAACATGATTTTGAGGTGAAATATTGATGTGGTTTACATTTTTAGATGTAAAATTGCAAATTTTGTGACGTAACAATGACGGAGGGGAGGTGTCTAAAAACCATGAAGTTTGTGTGACGTACTTTTTGGATGGTCCCTAAAGTACGGTCGTGGAATGTGCAGTGACATTTTTTTACATAAATTTTTCAAGCAGTATACAAAATTAAATGCACTTTGCAACCGAATTCGGATAGAAACGATTACATTATTCTTAAGCAATAAAAATTGCGGTCACAATGTTTTTACCCGACTGCGCCGGAAGGAGGGTTATTTGTTTTGAGATGTATGTATGTATGTATAATTATTTGGCTCGCTCTACCGCCTAAGCGGTTTGATGAATTTTGACTTGAGAGGTGTCGTTAGATTCGTATTGATTGTGAGAGTGATACTAGATATAGGAAAATATAAAAAGGGCGGTTTTTGGCCAAATTCGAATATTTCATTTAAATTGCAACGGTTTCTGCAGTCGGGTTCTGTTTTTGGACATTTAGCTTGTTAGTTACTTAGTACACACGAGTCATAAGAAAAATTACTACCCTCAAAATGACTGTCTTATCATTATTAAGCTATTTAGTAGTCTTGTCATATAAACATTTGTCTAACTATTAACTTGCGTCAGTCAATCTATTAAAAATGATGCCTTCCCTTCCATAAGTACAAAGAACGAAAGAGACACCACAGACTGCGCAATTGGGCTCCAAAAGGACTTAACTTTTCGTACTGTTGTCTATCTTGTCATCTCTTTCTCTCCTATCTAAATCCTGTGCCTCCTTGAGCGAGTCAGGTAGCTTCTGGTTGTTCGTCTCAGGTAGTGTCAGTACGAGGAATCCGGACATGGCCGCCATGACGCCAAAGACGAGGGTAGGCAGTGATTCGTAGTAACGAGCCTGTGAAAACAAAATGGCCAATTAGACTGTTAGTACACATGATAAAAAATTCTGATCAGGAAATTCGGACAAAAGCAACTATTCATGATATTGAATTATAATTGACTGCTGTCCACAATCCCTTTGCTCCAAAATTCGTTTATCGTACCGGAACCGTACCTCTTTTTCCGGGAAAGAAGTATCCTATGTCCATTTCCGGGACTCAAATTCGGAATGGAGGATACCATTCCGAATTTCATCAAAATCGGTCCTGTGGTTGAGACTTAAAGGCTACCATTGATAAAACAGTAAAAACAGGCGAAGATGGCGATCGGATAGATAGTAGGATTATTAAGGGATAGCCTTTGCCCGCGACTTCGTCCAACGACAAATATAAGAAAGAGACGGCATGTGACCTTGTACGCGTCTAAAGCCTGTATCACATATGGTTGCTGGTTTTCATCTTGTGAGCTTTGATTCACTGGTTCGTCCGTGGACAGAACGATTTTGTTGTTTTCTGCCGGCATTCAAAAGGATGTAAGATTTGTTTAGATTCACAAACCAAGACGGGGAGGACGTCTGTCGGGTCCGCTAGTTTTATTATATACAGTATAATATAGCACAGGAGTCCCATTTTATCTACTATGTGCACCCCCCTCCCCTGCGCAGGGTTTCGTCGTGCGAGTCGTGCGACACATATCGGCCGGCGGCCATCATTCATTTTAATACCAATTACAATTTTAAATTCGTAATATCTTTTGTTTGAATGGATTGTCCGATTGGAATTAAATTTATAGCTATTGAAATAATCTTGCTCATTAATAGTTTGTTTGGATAAGGTATAATATGATATAATATGTATCAATAAACATAGACTAATAATTTTAATTACTTTTATTCTATGGAAAAGTGGTTATAATGTCGAAAATATAAATGTTTGGTTTATACTATCGCGGACTTTTTTGTAGGCTTTATTGAGTTCTACAACTTTTCTATAGAAGTCAACCATACATCTCTAATAATTTAGGGAGCGTTCGCGAGAATCGTTAACATACGGCAGTTTTTTCGACGACTTACTCCACAATTTTCACTACCACAAAAAATCCGATATTTTTTCCGGGATAAAATATTACCTATACGGATTCGCAAGAATCCCTCTTCAGTTACAGTAAAAGCAATTTTCAAATGTCCAGTAGTTTTTGAGCCTATTCAATACAAACATATAAAAAATATAAAGGTTTCCTCTTTATAATTTTAGTATAGATTACACTCACAAGCAAAGGTGTCTGCGGTGCCACTGTGGATCCAATCCTGCCGATAGTAGAACAGATGGCCAGCAGCGTGGTCCTGTAGTTAGTCGGGAAGACTTCCGCAGCGAAAATGTAGAGAGAGTTATATGCGAGGGTGATGAAGAACTTGCCGCCGAGATAGAAGACTGTGGACCAGTTGCCTCCACCTGAAGTGATCAGAAAGAGAATTCTGTTAAATTTTTAATCATATCTGGTTTTGTACCCACTGACGCCAGTGTACATATATATGTCAGGCGATTGACGACAAAGGCCTCACTGAAAACCGGGATCGCGATGTAGGTTATACGCCGCAATCTTAACTGAGTGAGGTCCTTTTCGTCAGAACTCGTGCAATACCGCCATACTTCTAATTCACTTCACTTTGGTTTTTTGTTAGTTTGATGTTTTGCTATTTTTTAATTGTTTTTCGGTTCTTCTAATCTAACGCTACCTTATACGTCAAAACCTATCAAGCCGTTTAGGCTGCAGAGCGTGCTAAACAATTATACTTAAGTACATACATAAATACAAACATATATATAAACATATATATTTTCGAAAAACGTAACCCTCCTTCTGACGCAGTCGAGTAAAAATAGCTGTATTTTATACAAAGAATAAGAAGAATTATACAAAGAACTGAATTGTAATTCGAATCGAAATTAGACTCTTTCCAAAGGTCGATGTGCAATCGTTATTGTCAGGTACTTGTATGTAGTTGTTAAATCATAACATACCTGGTAAAAATCCATAGTTGACAAGTATGACCCCAGTCAGCACAAATGCTGTGGCAATCACACGTTTTCTGCCAAACCGGTCCAAGAATATCAACTTGCAGATATTAGCTGGCGCCTCAATAACGATCACAACTATATAGTTCAGGTAGGTGTTCCCAGACAGTTCCATCGCATTGATGGAGAGACCATAGTAGACCAAGGTAGAAGACGCCCAAAGGAATGAGCAGGTCATGAGCCGTCTCCAAATCATCCCAGACAAAAGAACCTGCTTGAATGTAGACCTATTAATCTCTTTCGCCTCAAATTTTCTCGTGTCCCTCTGCATGATGGCGTGCTTCTCGACTTGATCGTAGTGGTCTTTTGGGATTACGACGTTATTGATTTTTTCGCATTTTTTGAGGACGTTTAGTGCTTCCTCATAACGTCCCTTGCTGAATAACCATCTAAAGCTTTCTGTGAGCATGAACAAGTAGAAGAGAAGGAAGATGGCAGGTGTGTAGATGACCAGGAGTAGATATCTCCAACTCTGCAGCCACCAGGAGAGTAGAGTGACGGTGACTCCTCCCAGGATAAACATAGTGTTGAATAGGAGGCTGACGAAAACTCTTCCCTTGGGTCCTACCAGTTCCAGGGCTGGAATGAAAGATAGCATATTATTATAAAATGTGGGTTTTTTCAAATTAAACAATTAATTCTCGACTTGGCAAATCAGACAGTGACTTAAAATTGTATTATGGATAATGCTCCTACAGCAAGATTTTATAAGGACTAGCTTTAGCCCGCAGCTTAGCTTTCGAAATTTTTTTCAGACATAATTTCATCCCTAATTTTATGTCCTTGGGGTTTATAAAAATCCTTTCCTAGGGGATGCCAACATCAAAATATCTAATCTACCTCCCTAATAAAATAAAACTAGAGGTCGCACTATGGTCGAAATTCGACCATAAATATTCAAATCCACAGTGTAAAGCAGCTATAAAAAACTATAATCTATTGGCAATCCAATCACAGACTTCAATTTGGCATAAAGGACTCGTTAACAGGCCATTTAATTTTTAAATCACAGACTTCAACCATAGACAAAAGAGTATTTCGTGTATGATTATCATGTCTTGTCAAAACATTGTAGTGTGCGTAGCGTTTTATTTATTAAAAATATGCAAGATAATATTAGTATTCCACACTTTTTTCTTGCTTTTACATCAACGCGCCTTTCGTAAAAAGGGGCACAAAGTTTTCCGCTAGTGTATTAATATAAAGATAACTAGATTGTAGTATAAACACTCAATATTATGTAAGGACATTGTTAAAATGTTTTATTTAGGACGATTAAAATGTACCTACTTTATTAATTCGTTATCATAATGTATCTGAAAGATGGTGTAATCTTGCGTACTTGTAATTCGTGAAACAAATCGTCTCACAGCTGATGATAACAACCGCTTTATAACGAATGTTTCCTAAGCAATATTAACAAATTTCTTATTTTATTTAAGAATCTGCAATCCTCTAGCGTGACATTTGTTTAGATCCGAACTTTTTATGCGAACGGAAGTAACAAAAACGCAATTAGTCAAGCGCCTGACGAGGCGTTAAAGGTTAATTTGGTTCCATTGGACATGGGCGACGTTACTTCATAAATGTTATGTAACAGGCAAACAATAGGATGTATACTTGAATAGTTTTATTTAAACTGCACAATATACATTACCACCACGTATCTCCTGTGTCGCCAGGATCGGCAGAGGTATCCAACCGCGTAAACCCTTTGATGTTATCTCAGGGAGCCCGAGGGGCATGCTAAAGCTGTCGTGGGACTCGCAAGGAAATTAATCAGAAGGAAAAAGGAGGAGTAGGACATACTAGTTATACTACGACCTCCGTAGCTCAGTTGGTAAGAGCGTTGGTAGCTTAAGCCAGGGGTTGCGGGTTCGAATCCCGCCGACGGAATAAAAAAAAAAGTTTTTCATTGTTCCTGGGTCTTGGATGTGTATTAGATATGTGTATCACAAAAATAAAAATCTTAAATATGTGTATAGTATAAAAGTATTAAATATATTTCCGTTGTCTGGCGCCTGTTACACAAGTCCCAACGGGTACTTAGCACGGAGCCAGACTGACATGGTGTGAGGCGTCCATAGATATTATTATTATTACTTGTATTGTATTGTATTGACATCAGTCAAAATGGAGATATTCTGAGACGAATGACGATATTTTATGTTGATGAAGATTTTGAAGAAGCGGCATGGTTTCCCAGTACCTAGACGTGGAAAGTGTTACCTGATGGAAAGCAACTGCCGTCGCTCATATACACGCGTGACATCCGAAGAGAGTGCGTTGCCGGTCTTTATGAAGGAATAGGGATAGGGGATTAGGGAAGTTGGGCCACCGGTAAAATCACACACTGAACGAAACACAGCACAATGCCGTTACACGCCAGTTTTCCGTTATGTTATGTTTCTGTGATATTAGCCGATGTACTAGATTATCGGAAACTTTTAGTACCGATTGATTGCTACTGAGGGATAAATTATTTGTATAATAAGAAGGCAGTTGACCTTGAAAAAGAAATGTAAAAAAAATATAACAAAATGCCTAATAACTGCAACAGAAAACTAGCTAAAATATCGATAACAATTGAAAACATAAGCGGAAGAAGCATCTGCTTCTTAGTTATCTAACTAACATTAAAAAAAACTCTCGGATTTTAGCGTTAAGGGACGCTTTTGGACTCGAAAAATAATTTGAAATTAAAATTTAAATAGTTTTATGTGTAGCTAGATACACTAACTAGATAATAAAATAGGTTACAAGAATTGTCAACATTTTATGGGAAAAAATGCTATTTGTCCGCTTCTTCCACTTATGTCTTCAATTGTATTGATATTTTAGCTGGTTTATTGATGCCGTTCTTGGACATTTTGTAATGTTTTTTTACATTTCTTCATCCATGTCAACTGTCTAGTTAGTGTGACCGTGTTTTGAACGTCCTAATTCCGCTGCTAGTCCGTACTCCATACTAGGAAAGTGTTTGTTTGTTTTTTTTTATCCTTCCTTCACGCTCTAACGAAGCTAGAAATCGACTTGATTTCTGTGTAGACCTAGTTGAAAGGATCGAGTGACATGTCTACATTTTGGTCTTGGAACAAGCTAAATTGTCCAAAAACAGAAAACCCGAATGCAGGAACCATTGCAATTGGAAACATCATATATACTTCTAGAATGGCAAGTTAAAGCCCTTCATTTTAAAATCCTACTCGACCTAAATGGGCGAAAAAAAATTCGGAACCTCACAATTTTTACTTCAAAATCCGCCATTTTCATTTTTTATTTTTTTAATGTACCCAGTGTCATTCGCGCTATCTAGACAAATCTAACGATATCATACGTTAAAATCCGTCAAGCCGTTCAGGCTAGAGAGCGTGGCAAACAATTATACATATATACATACATACACACATACTTTCGAAAAACATAGCTACTGGCGCAGTAGGGTTAAAAACATAATGTTTCTTAAGGAGCTCACAAGAATATTCGCATTCTTCAATTGAGTCGCAGACAAAAGCTAGTAATTAATATATTGTATTCAATGCAGGTATGTCATAGCTAGGTATGTGACATGTACTTGAATTTCATTAAACATAACGCCTAGTTGCGAACTGTTCACCAGCTCAAGGCTGCCTCTTGAAAGGCACAACGGTGTGTAATATTTGACGTTCTAATGAATTTGAGTGATTTGCATGATTGGAACCTAGATTTGAACGCGCTGCCTGGACGATCGTGCACCATGGCGTGGATTAATAATATCTATGGACGCTTCACACCACGTCAATCTGGCCCCGTGCTAAGTACCCGAAGGACTTGTGTTACAGGTACCAGACAACGGAAATACACACATATTTAATGATGAGATTTAACCATGACCCAGAAACATTTAAAAACTTTTTTTTTGTGCCGTCGGCGGGATTCGAACCCGCGACCCCCGGCGTGAGCTACCAAAGCTCAACCACTGCGCCAACGAGGTCGTCATATGGATACTCTCGACATCCGAAGAGTCGCAAGTGCGTTACCGGCCTTTATGTGAGAATAGGGAATGTGAATCGGGTTAGGGGATTACGGAGGTTGAGCCACCGGTAATCTCACTCACTGAATGAAACGCTGTTTCACGACAGTTTTCTGTGAGGCCGTGGTATCATTTCGGTCGAGCCGGCCAATTCGTGCGGAGGCATGACTCATCACTGACAGACACGCACACAAGTATTGTGTGTACGTATGAGTAGGTGAAACTAGGAGTTTGGAAGAAAAACTTTTCTAGGCTTAAACGGTTTTTTGTTAAATTATTATTATGTATTATTATTATCAATTTAACTTATAAAATCGCCAACCGCTCCTGACTCGGTCCACGGAATGCGCAACGAAAAATACAAGGCTACTTATTTTAAGATACGAAGAGTAAATATTTATTTGATATGTGTATCTTGTAAAAATATACTCCGACTTATACAAACTGGGCCGAGCGTGTACACACACAACCTTATATTATAACAGACTTCCATGGAAAAGTTTTGGATTTTTTATAATTTTAAGGTCTGAAATAGAGATCTGGCTTATACGTAAATACTAATTGTGGGTATGGTCGTGGAGGCCCTAAAGGAAGATCTTCCGACCGAGAGAGGTGTTATACTCGGTAAGGCCGAAGCCCACGTTATATATTTCAGCTGTAGCATATACTCGTATACCGCCGTGTATCGAAAACTGTGATAGCGCGATGCAGGATTATTAATTATAAACGCGGAAGTGTATCTGTATGTCTCTTACATCTTCACGACCAAACTCAAACGATTTTGCCGAAATTTTGCATGGCCCGGGGAAGGGCTTACGCCGTTTGTCCACCACCACCGTCAACCGAGAACGAGATTGTTTCGGCCCTATAAAATGCAACTTTATGATCTAGACTATAAGTTTAGTTTTTTAGCGACATTTTTTAAAACTTTATTTTAAATTTATTAAAGCTAACTTTTTAGTAAAATAATGAGCGGCTCATTACAAATTTGCAATAAAAATTAAAATCACAATGAACAGCCCCCCTAGACAAGTGGCCATCAATTAACGTTTACAGTTATCGCTTCGCTTGTTTTGTACGGGATTGACATTGACGAACGAAAAGTCACGTAATCTAGTCGAGTTCGAATATTTCAAGCCCATACAAAACAAGCGAAGCGATTATCGTAAACGTTAATCACTTGCCACTTGTCTAGGGGGGCTGGGCGCCTTTATTCGTAGGATACGACGTTTAAGAACACTCTTTAATCGCGATACAAACGCTCAAAAGGAGGGGTTTTATTTTCCTTCACTCTGTCAGTCGAGGCGCGCTTGTATCACTATATCCACGAATTACGACTAGCAAGCATTAGTAGCGCGACTGCATCGCTACAATTTTTTTATTTGACTGATTGAAAACTTAGCTAGGCTCTGTAAAAGGAATTCTAAACTTATAGCAAAAAAATCTCACAATAAAACTGAATATCGAAACGCCGACGGTACGTTCCCACAGGAAAATCGGATTAATGGAAGAAATTGTTTCATAACAGAAGGAAAATTTAAACGTCATATTAACTTCCCCCAGGGAAATATAGTAGTACTAGCTGACCCAAAAAAAAATTAGGTTCGTACTACCCCTAACATTTAGGGGGATAAGAAATAGATGTTGGCCGATTCGCATAAGCACAAAAAACTTAATCAAAATCGGTCAAACCGTTTCGGAGGAGTATAGCAACGAAAACTGTGACACGAGAATTTTATATATTAGCATAGAGAAATTATACATATATAAAATAATTTGTCTATGATATTAGATACATTAGCTGTTAGAAACGATTAGCTGTTGCTTGCTAGCTTAAAATATTTCCTGATTTTTTTGTTACAAACCTCACGGAGCCCGAGACCTCTCCGACGAATGCAAAACCGTGGAAATCGGTTCGTGCGTCCTGGAGTTATAGCGTCAGGAAGGAAATCCTTTTTTTTAAATATTAGAAACCATATAAGCTATGTGCTATGTTGGACGTGAAAGGGTTCATCGACTATACTACAACTATAATGCTTTTGCCAAATAAAACGCAAGCGGTTATTCAACTTTATCTTGATATGGCACTACGGCTATATTTTTGCCGTGGCCAGTGTCAAGTAAAGGCGGAAAATCAATTTCCTTGTTCCAATAATATTTTTAGCAACGTTACATAATATCGTCAGGTCGAAAGTCTAGTCAAAGTCAAGGTAGAACTTCGGTCAAAGCGTCAAGTCAGTTAATTTTAGTAAAGTGGTAAACGCTTTACTAAAAATTTTAGTGGAGTTTTAGATGGATACATTAAATAGCACGTTACTTGAAGTTGTATCACTTGCCCACACTTGTGCCTGATAACGAATATTTAATGGTTGATATTCTACCACGTTTACTGTTCCTAAGCCACCCACATTGATTACTTTGTAAAAATATTAATCGTACAGACACGCCGATTTTACTGTTTTATTATATATATAGATAATACTTTACATGTCCCGGCTGGTGTGCGGCGACAAGTGCATGTGAAAAGGGGCTCTAGATGGCGCACTTTCTTGTCAATTTTTCAGTAGACCATTATAATTTGCCTGAAACAATAATTGCCGTATTATTTCTCGTGAGAGCTGATAATGCAAAACACACAATTACCGATTCACTGACATGTAAATAATTACCTGAGAATTGGCACAACAGATAATATTGTTGATCTTAATGTTATGGAATTTTAATTTGGTACCTAGCAGAACAACGTGTGTCGGGTTAAGCGGACCTTACAGTCGTTGTCCTGCCAAGCCGTTTTATGGATCACGCCATACAGACTTCATCAAAATTCAGTTGGTCACGGTTCTGTCGTTGAAGTTTGGTTTACTCTTACGCCGTTTGTCCACAAACACCGTCAACCGAGAACGAAATTATTTTGGCCGGAGAAAATGCTTCTTTATGACATAAACGACAAGTTTCATTTACCTACGCCTTTATGTCTGGTTTACACGTATTAAGTACATAAGTAGTTAACTAAATTTTAAATTAAATTTAAGTGATTTAACTTGCCACTTGCTACTAAATTTTGTATTTACATGAAGTTAATAATTTAAAATTTGGTTAACTAATTATCATTTTAATACGTGTAAACCAGACATTAATGATGGCGACGACACTGACGATAGAGCAATATCGCTAGAAAATGAAACTTATAGCCTAGATCATAAAGTTGGATTTTATAGGGCCGAAATAATCTAATTCTGGGTGACGGTGGTGGTGGACAAACGGCGTAACATATATATAAATTATACACTTAAGAAACTACACTTTGTCACAAATTTTTGCCATGTGACGTTCGCTTCATTCCCCCAGCCTTCGGTAGACAACACCAGTTGAACGGAATTCCTCCACCTCGAAGGCGATAGGAGTTTATGATTGGCTATCATGGGCCAGGTTAAAGAAAGCTCCATTTTGGGAGCGATTAACTAAGTTGATATAATATAGCAACCTCATCTCACAAGCTGTTGCAGGCCAGCCATAAACAACATTCAACAATCCGGCGATCCCTATATTAAACACGTGATGACGTCATTTGTCTGTACGTCACATGTAACATACAATATTTAGGGTGCTTCCGTTCAGTAGGCTTTATTATAAGTAAAGAGGGGAGGTGAGAGTGCTATTTTTGTAGTGACACGAACGTCGTCGTCTACAAAACGTACTAGCGTTTTGTAGATTAGGTAAAACGGAGAAGAAAATAATAATAGCAGTTATATAAAAGAAAAATATATTTACATTCAACATTTATTACGTGATTTTAGACAGCAAGGCCTAAGAAAGCATTTAGTTAAATGTAACATAAAATACAGACGGTTACGGAAATATGAGACTTTTTTGTTCCAGGTTATTACTGGCTTACCTTACATTTAAATCATCAGTGCTTTATTTGAAAGTGTTCTTTGGTGTATTTTTAGTAACCCCTATCTTAATCAGAGAAATCTGATAACTGATATTTCGATTCTTAAAAATTACTATCTGATTTTTGTATCATGATAACCAGGGACATGTAGAAAACCTAAACTAACTTAATCTGACGAGCTCGAGTAAATTCGAAATTCCTCTCTGGGGCTCCCCTACTATAGTGTTAACTGCCTTCTTAAACCACCGACAAAAAAGATATGTAACATGCTTTAGGTGTGTGTGTGTGTGTGTTTTGGGCAATACAGCTTTATTTGAAACCTGACATGCTCGAAAATTGCGTTGTTGCTACTCTGAACTATTTTAAATTCTGGTTTTACCAGGTTTTATAGTTTACACTGAGCGTGAAAATTAGCATCATTCTGTCTAATTATTCTTAAAGCCTTTCTCAAGCTATCCACACTTAGCGGATTTGGTACGGAGTGAAGTGAGTTACCGGATGACATTGACAGTATTTTCAGGCAAACGACTGTCAATGTCATTCGTCGCACTTTATTCTGTAGTAGTTTTAGGCCGGCCGCAAATGAATGTTTTCCGTATTAGGTTTCCTGATTCGTTTTCCAAATTGAATGCGAAATGAGTTCAACCCATTCGGGTGTTCGAATGCAGAATGGGCAAGATATTTCTTCTTAACGGAAATCACTTAAACAAACGCAAACTTCGGTAGCTCTCGACGATCTAGCAATAAAGAAATATGAATATGATATGGCAATTTAAAAATCACATAAAATAGACTTTCCCAAAACGCTACCTACAAAACGATACTCCATTATGACGTCACTTACCGGTAGGTATGCAACACGGGAAGACTTTATTCGATAGCAATATTGAATTATTTATCGAAAGTTATTGCTTATTGCCTAACTTTTCGAATGGTATATAAATACTTTAAAGAATTTGTACTAAAAAAACCAACCTGGACCGATTGTGATAAGTTTTTTTGTGTTTTTTTTGTAACTTTGAAAATGGTTTTCGTTCACACACCAAGACCGGCAGGAAAACGTCTAGTCCTCGAGTAAAATTTTACTCCAGTTTAAACGAATTCGCTGTTGAAGGTTAACAATATAAAGCCAATATCGAAAACCGTTATTGACCGGTAAATCAGAAATTCCATTTCTCTATTCCTGTCCAGCGATCAAGTGTTTCAAACGGCTTGCGAAATGTTCACTCACTTATCTCTTAGCTTTGATCTGGGCGTCTGGAGAACTGAAATGTTCTAAGAATTAAGATCTATCCATGCAAATATTACAATCTACTTGGGTAATTCCTGACACAAAGGTGTAGTTTTTACAAATCTATATAGACTAGATGTCGCCCTGTGGTCGAAATGCAACCATAAATATTTAAATCCATCGTGTAGAGGAACTATAGAGTGTAATCTATTCTCAATTCAATCACAGACTTCAACTTGGCATTAATGGTCTCGTTACAAGGCTATAAAATTAATATAGTAATATTTTTTGTTTATGGTTCAAGCTGTGATTTTTTTTAAAAAATTTAATGGCTCGATAACGAAAACTTTATGTCAAATTGGTATCGCGATTGCATTGAGAATAGATTATATTTTTAAAGCTTCGCTACACGATATAAATGTCTATGGTCGAAATTCGACCACGGGGCGACCAAGGGCGGCCTCTAGAATGTATTAATTATTCAGTTATTATTATTACTCACTTGCACCCCAGAACTTTAGTTTACTACATACAATTCATACTGCGGTATCAGATATTTCCATATACCAGACATTATTATGTGCAGTATTATCATAATATTAGTGATATTTACTTTGGCCGGTGTTTCATTGTATTTCGGGAGCAAGGAGTGGGCAGATCAGGGCATTTGTGATGCAAATGGTCCCGGATCAACTGCAATGTACAGCAGGGGTTCAAGCATCTTTTGACGCGTGGATGACATGACATTGGGGTGAGGATTAAGAAATGTGACTTGACACTGGCAGAATGTTGCTAAAATCGATTGTTTGCCATGAGTAAAAGAAGGAAAGAAGGAGTTTTGGCGGGGATTTCAGAGAGTGACGTGAGTTTTGTATTTTTTGTTAAATTTGTGTTATTTCGGTTT
>JAOTAV010060037.1:0-14906 GCA_026546445.1 Cyclargus thomasi
ATCAATCTGACTAGCGCCATCTAGACCTTAGATGATTTTCCCGTATACGAAATTTTGTATGGGATCTGTAAGTCTATTTGCGTAAAAAATAAAAGCAATCCGGCTGATGTCGCGTGACGTAGTCTTAATACGAAAACACCAATAAGGTGTCAATGCGATGAAAGTTAAGCGTCACGTGACTGTTGACTGGCTGGCTGTAAGGGATCATAATACCAAAATGTATGAAAGTTGGTTTGGGCGTAAACTGACTGAAAATAAGAGGTCGTAATAACCCCCCAGGTCACAGTTACCGCGGAACCAAACAGCGCAGCACTAACGGAGCACCAGCGTAGCGCGTAGCAGCGGTCGCGACACCTACGTCGTAGAGTTTCGTAGTAAATTCCATAACATTTGGACAACAAAGTTATGCTATCAGTAATTTTCTACTTATATTAAAACTAATCCCTAGTTAGAGCATAGAATGCGAATCGTTATCTGCCAGCCTCATAAATTTGTCAATCAGTCGTTACATTATCACGTTAAAGTAGCTAAATTGAAATTTCCATCTACATTGAAGAAAATTCCAATAAAGCGGTAAAACCACGGCAAAACTTATATTATGTATGTAGTATACATAAATGATAAAATTATAAATATAATATTTTTTTACGTCTTGGAGTTCAATATTAACTAGTTTGGTCTAATAATAAAATGTGTAAAAGTAACATGATAATTTAATTTTAATTATAATATAATATATTCAAATAATACATACTCCATATAGAATCATCTTCCTGGTCACACTGAGACTCACTTAAAAAGTCTTATGACACATTCTTTTATCGCCAAAAAAACTTAACACCAAAACTACCACCGGCACAATATGACGTTTACGTCGTCCGAGACGTACAAGTAAACTATACGGCCTGGGACGTGACTTAATTTAGTTAGTACTATGATTGGACCTCACGTTACTCACGGGAAACACTACTCTAATGTGATAAACACAGGGGACACTATAGCTTGGTGTTTCATTGTTAGTTTTCGCTTCAATATTGCGTTGGGATTGATTTGGGAATACTTTGTCGTTCCAGAGCTAATCATTCGTAAATCAGTTTGCAATAAGCTCGAAATACGACTGAAAGTAAATACGAGATTATTTTGATAAGTTGTTTTTTTTAATAGAATCAGGGGGCAAGAGAGTAAACGATTCACCTGATGTGATCGACCGGCCTTCTTTATGAAGAAATAGGCTACGGGTATAAGCAACCTCAGGAAAAGTCCTCCAGCCCCAGTAAACTTACTCACAGAACGAAAAACGCTGTTTCAAGCCTGTTTTCTGTGATGCTGTAGTATCTCTCCGATCGAGTCGACCCATTCGTACTAAGACATTACCCTCCTTCCGCAATATATTAAAAAATGGGTGCCGAATATGGTAAAGAAAAAAGTTCTCTTATCGTCGCGGCACGCTACAACGGCCAATAAAAACTCAAAAAGAATGCCTCTTAATAAACTAAGCCGTTGCCCGTGACTCCATCCGCGTGGTAACATAGATAAAAACTGTTATTTTCTGTAACAAAATTAAATATCACACTAAGGCCGTTTGTCCATAACACACCGTTACCGTCAACGAGATTATTTTAGACCGATGAAATGCAATTTATGACCTAGATCTAGGTTTCAGTTTTTACCGCCATTGCTTTATCTTCCATGTCTTCGCGGACGCAGATCAAAATGAAACCTGTCGCCTATGCCATACAGTGACATTTTATCTGTCTATTAATATCCATTACTAGCATAGTAACTAACATTGCGACTCCCTTAATGTCCGGGATACAAGGCATGTTTTACAAGCAAAATAGGATAATATGATATCAAGCTGGTTCTCTTTTAAAGGTCTTAACTTAGAAATGAAGCTATTCTATTATTAAGTCAAGAAACCAAAAATACTATCTAGCTTACTGAAACTAATTTGCATTCATTCATCACGGGGAGGGTGGGAGAATCCTCATGGATTCCTTATAATAATCATCCAAAAAAAACTATTTGCTATCATAGATGAGAAACTAGCCTCGTGCACAATGCGATTGATACTGCCCCATCTAGCACTCTACAACCTTACCCAAGGACCTAGCGGTGGGCGAAGGCGAGCAACGAACAATAATATTTTCGCAATCGAAAACATTAAGTTTCGGCATCGAGTCCCGTGCCGCCGAAGCCGGTGCCACGAGACGTAAGCCGATTACTGCTGGTGAGGATTACCTGCCACCACCACCCTGCCCGCCCGTGATTCACGGCGCACGTGATCTACAAGTACACGTGAATCGCAACTAAATAAAAACTCATTTTATTTCTTACGTAGATCGTGTTGTCCCTGTTCAGTCCATGCAGAGAATTTTTACTAAGCCCGTGCAAGCCCTACGAAGTGAACATCTGTATACTAATACTATAAATGCGAAAGTGCATCCATCTGTAATCTTTATTAGTCTAAACCATGGAAAAGATTTTGCTAAAATTTAACAAGACTTGAAGGGCTGATTGCTTACCTACCCTTGTGTACACGGTGTCACAAAAGTAAGTGGAACAAGCTAAATGTTCAAAAACAGTAAACCCGACTGCAGGAACTATTGCAATTTAAACATCAAGTTATTGTGTATTCCTGGAATGACTAGTCCTTCATTTTGATACCCTAATCGACCTAAATGGGCGGATAAAAAATTTGGAACCTGACAATTTATACTTGAAAGTCCGCCATTTTGATTTTTTTTTAATGTACCTAATGGCAGTACTTGCGTTATCAAGTCGAATCACACGCTAAAAACCATCAAGCCATTTAGGCTGCAGAGCGTGCCAATTTACAAATGATTATACATACATATATACATACTCTCGAAAAACATAACCCACCTTCAGGCGCAAGTCGTAAGGACTTGTGTTACAGGTACCAGACAACGGAAATATATTGAATACTTTTATACCAAACACATATTTAAGATTTTTATTATTTAGTCGAATGATTAATAGGCTACTTGACTCCTGTTGAATTTCATGAAACAATGCCTTTAAAATCGTATTTTAAACTTCTCATAAAATAAAAACCTATGATTAATAAATAAAGTGGAATTGAAAATACAATTTTATATTTTTTAATTTGTTTCGACGAAAACGCTTTTACGCTACTTCCGATTAAGATATGACGTCATGTCGGTAATAATTTGTTTTTTTTTTTTCAATTTAAGGCCCGCTGTAGTTATTATTGTAATAATAGGTAATAGGTAAAGATGCTTTTAGACAACTCCGATAGCGCGATTTAGAATTATAGCATTAATTTTAAGTACCGCCACATCCTCATATACCTAGAATTTAGCGAAATTATCATAATTAATTATTTAGCGAAATTATCATTTTAGAATACAATTTTAGAGACAGCGTTGAGCCTCCGCCGCTGTTGTAAGGTTATTCATATCCCCTTTTCACACGCACACGGTCTCCGTGCCGCGTCACGTTGTAATGAGCAACTCATACTTTCAAATGGCGCGGCGCGGCGACCGTATGTCGCCCGAGCTATACATACTATAAAGACGGCGACCGTCTCAGTCATTTCTTATGTATGGACGTGTAATTAGACGCTTTCACATGAAAATAAGCCTAACAAAGCACGCCGACCGTGTGGTGTCCGTAGACGTATGCATGTAAAAAAGGGACACAAATAAGTAAAATGTATATTTATTTTGTTGCGCCGGTCCACTCCTCACCTCACCTATTTTAAATCGGTTTTATCTTAAGTATATACTCCTTTTATTAAAAATTTTTGTACATATATTCGTGATAACACTTTTTTACTATCGTAATATTTTGTGTTTGTTTTAGGCAAATTAACTGTTTTCTTTGTAAATATAGAATTTTAATAACCGCACACTTGTTTCTCCATTTTGAATCCATTTTGAAAGAAGAAGAAGAAGACTTTCTGTCTCACTTGTCAAATTGGATTGTTGTAATTTGTAAACAATTTGAAAAGTGAAAAAGTACCAAAAGTAGATCATAGATGATTTAGAAAGATTAAAGTGTTCATTTCTCAGATCAACGTGTGTCCCAATTTAGATGACTCTCGGGCGTAAATATCAGAATTCTTCCGGGTAAATGGCTTTATTATCCTTGTGTGGGATCAACTGTTTAACCATGCATGAAAGGGGTAAAGGTATTAATAAATGCTGAAACATTGATTTTCTCCTATTTATAGGAATGCAGGGGAGGCTCGTAAGGTCTATGCTAACCAGTCGAAGGTTGGGACTCTGTCAGGGTGCTCATCTTCTGTAAGTTTATAGCCTATGTAGATATTGGTATTGCATGCATACTGACAACAATTAAAGCATTAGAATAACTTGTTTCTAAATAGCGTTTCTCATTCTGCTTTTAACATACTTCTATTATTATTATGTATATATCTGTTACATCATCTAGAATGTATTACAGTAGTGTTCAATGCAAAATGTGTAATGTATGAATCATTAAAGTACTTGCAACAAAACATAGTTAATGTATGTTATTATAAGTGTCGGAAGGTTTGTTAAGATCAATAATATCCTATATAAATGGAATAATCAGACATTAAAATTTCTTCTGAAGCTTATTGTATTTACAAATGTAGGCTTTCTCAACTGGTGAGTGATTAATGCAAAATAATTGAAGAAAATGAGCAAATGTACCGTCATCTTTATAAACATATGACATGTCTTTTTAGCTTGCCAAAATAAATATTGTTACAGCTTTCACTGTCCGAAATGATTGAGCCGCCTGACTATGAGCAGATGTGTGAGCATGTCATGGGGGAGGGTGACCCCCTGGCATATCCAGAGAATGACTTTGAGGTGCTGACCATCCCCAGACGCATCAGAACTATCAACCACATCCTACCTGATGAGGACTTGTAAGTTGGCAGTGAAAAATAACCATTTGTTTCTTATATGACTTTTGTTAGCTATTGGTATTTACATTTTTTAATTTTACCTTATATTATAGTTATAATTTTTTTATGGTCTATTCTAATGCTTATAAATTTTTAAATATAAGAAGGGAACTATTATATAAAAATAAGTCAGGTTTTCATTCCTGATGACTTCTTCTGAAGCTTTAGTACACAAATCAAATCAAAATCTTTTTATTCAAAATGAGTACTTTAAGTACACTTTCTGAACGTCGAGACTACTCGTCGCGCCTACCACCGGTTTGGGAACTAACCCGGCGAGAAGAACCGGCATTTATTTTTTGGTTCATTAATATAAACCTATTTTAATGCTTTTGCATTCCTTGAAAAGATCTCAGGCTCAATGAGTTTTGTAGCAAAAAGTCAGGAAAAAATTTTATGAGGAAAGAATGCGGACGGAGTTGCGGGCAACAGCAAGTTTTGTTATGAAAATTCTTTTCCTTTTTTTTCTTTGCAGAAGTAAAGCTCCTATGTTTGTACGTGACTGCATCAGCAGCTATACATCTGACTTCACCGTGGTAGAATACAAGTATCGCACGCATTCGGGCTCTGCCATTGGTCGGGAGCGACTAAGTGAGCGTATTGAGAAGCTGCTGTCTGCCCCACAGCACCAGTACGAAGTTGACGCTGAGCAGTCTACTTCCACTGAGGAACTCGCTTCTCAAAATGTAAGAAATTTCTTATACCTACTACTCTTTTACTTTTCATAGTCAATTTATCTTGTATTAGCTTAGATAGAGGAATTACATACATATTTTTAATATAATCCATACTGAGGGTAACAATATCACACTGCAAAGGTTTCTCTTTTACTTACTATCTTACTTCAATTATAAAAACTCTACACTCAATATTCTTTTATATCTCCCAGCAACATAGCTTTAACCATAAACATTAAACATCACTCACACATTAAAACAAGTAGCACAAAAAATACCTTTACTTAATCACTTTTACCATTCAGTTTGAATCACAACCATCGAGCGGGCGACAGTCAGTAGCATCTATATCATCTTCATCGTCATGCAATGAAACCCTTACGCCTCGCGGCTCGTGGGCCAGCCTGGACCTTCGCAGCTCTTCCTCCGACCCACTGCTACCAGATCTGTTCGAGAAGAAACCACCAGACCAAATTGATGCCATCAATGAAGCCAAGAGGTAAATTTAAAAATTATGTCAACAATCAAATTATAATAACATTGTCTTCATGTATATAATACATGTATAATGTATATCTGCATCAATTTTCATGAAGATCCAGCCATTTACACACAAGAGACTCTGTCCCATAACCAAGGAACAAAAATAGTTCAGAATGCGTCCCCCTGAGTCAACTTCTTTCGATTTATTTGCCACTTTTAAAACAAGCCAAAAACTCGAAAGTGTTCGACTCAGTTGTGTTTGCGGCGAATTAAACGTTTTTCGCTCAATAGGCGCCTGCCGTTTCAATGCCACATAATGTTACTCACAGGCAAACGCACTTATAAGAACGCGCGCACAACTGAGTTGAACTATCTGTAATATGTAACTGTCCAGGCTAGAGAACCGTCAGGCGGATTTGATGGGCCTGTACGCGCCGTACCTGGACGAGGATGAGGCGGTGGAACGCCGCCTGGCGGCAGAGATGCCCGCCGAGATGCTCGGACACCGCATACTAGTTGTGTGCCATCAGCTAAAGTGAGTGTGACAGACTAATAGTAACAGAATTGGTATGCCAGAGAAACATGAGTAATTTCATATTCTGTCTAAATTCCTAGGACCTTATCACACGGTGACTTTTTGTAGCGATGCTATCGCGTATTTGATTTTGCGTCATTTGTATTTACTACCCGTGTGCTAGTATACACAACTAGCTTCTTTACAATGCAAACACGCGATTGCATCGATTAAGAAATTGTGTGCGCTAGACTGTCAATCAAAAAATGACTGTCGATTCACATTGCAGTATGATGGTTTCTATTTTGGACTCTGGAATCATTTTTTAAATTAAAAAACAGTAACGTATCTTTTTTGTTATCACGGCTTATAAAGCATTAGTTTTTTTTTGATTCTGGAAAAAATATCTGTTCAATTTATCCTGGAAACTCCCGGGTAGGACCGCCGGGCACAGCTAGTATCATAATAAACAGGAACAATATTTCAGACTCGAGCTAGACGTAGAACCTTTATTCGCGTCGATGGCGCTGTATGACGCTAAGGAGAAACGCAAGCTGTCAGAGAACTTCTACTTCAACTTGAACTCGGAGTGCACGCGTCAGATGCTGTCAGCTCATATACCCCACGCCGACCTGTCTACACTCAGTCGTAGTGCAGTCTTCGATATACATAACCCAACACCGGATATATTCATAGTCGTCCGAGTGGAGAAGGTCCTGCAGGGAGACGTTAATGAGTGCGTCGAGCCGTACATCAAAGATGACAAGGTTAGTATTTGTTTAACAGTTTATATTGTATATAACTCGCCACATCCGGTTAGGTGACAGTGGCCGGTTTCATAGAAGCAAGAAAATTTGATGCGTGAATTCATTACTTGTCAGACAATCATCTATCAGTCTGCATTGTCCTCACCAAACTTAAAAATAACATGTTTCTGCTTACACAGGACTGAACACAATAAATAAAAATAAAATATACATTATTTATTATTAGCACCCTACAGTATCCTACAGCTTGGCAAAGGCCTCTATTTTTTGCTTCCACAGTATGTGATAAAACTAAAATTAGAACAAAGGACCTGTATTGTAACTTACATGTAAGCAGAATAAATAATTTGAATTTGAATTATTTTTGTGAGGTCATCACGCCAGCTAATCTCAATTATTCTTTCTTAATCTTTTAAGTTCTGTCTATGAAGGCCTCAAATTTTTATTCAAAGGCCTTAATGTGTCGTAGAACCGCGAGAAGGTGCGTGCGGGCGCGGCGGCGGCGTGTGCGAGGCTGGGACGGTACCGCATGCCGCTGGCGTGGAGTGCCGTATCGCTACTCAACGTGCTTAGCGGCGCCGGCGACACCCCCCAGGACCCTCCCACACCCTCGCCCAACACCAATAGCCTCGGTGAGATGTGTATTGTGTATAGTAAGTTCAACTCAAATGTGCGCACGGCCCTATGTGTGGGTAAGCCTGCCGCGTCATTGCCGCATAAGTGAAAGTTGAATATTTACAAGAGATCGCACACATAAGACCGCGTGCACAACTGAATTGAACTATTTTCTTATTCTTTTTTGGTAGCACAGTCCCTCCGCTGAGCAAAGGCCTATCTCAGTCCAGCGCAACCGTTTGCCAGCCAGGGTCGTACGACTCTAGCTCATCACGCTATCTATTCTTGGCCGGCCAAGGTTGCCTCATCATATAGTAAGTTCTAGACAGAGTATAAAAATATAGATTTTTCTAAAATCTTAAACAAATGCATACGATATATACAGACCGCAAGGCGTCCGGCGGCAGCCTGGAGGGTCTGCGGCGTCGCGCGGGCGAGGTGGGCGGGTCGCTCTCCCGCAAGGGGTCTGTCGAGCGCCGCAACCCGCCCGACGACGTGCTCACACACATAGACACCTTCAAACCCATCGCCATCACCGTCACCAGCTTCTTCAAACAGGTAACGTCATCGAACTGCGTATAGTTGGTTTCAGTATGCCCGCATACGTAATAGTGACATAGACACTGCTAGGGGATTATTGCGCTTAATGTAGGTACAAGCTTTCACCGTTACAAGTAATAACACTCGACCTTCGATCTGCTTACAAGGATCTGTAATACTAGCTTTACTTACATGCTACTCGATAGGAGACGGACAAACTCCGTGACGAGGACCTGTACAAGTTTCTAGCTGAGATCAAGCGACCGAGCTCCGCGCCTAAGAAGCTGAAATGCATCCCCGGCACGCTCAAGATCGAGGTGTCGCCCGCGCCCGACGAGATCCGCAACGGACTCACACCGGAGCTCGCCAAGCTACAACCCTATGGAGGTTAGTATCCCTAAAACTCGAAAACCTTTGTAATTTTAATATTTTAAGCTGCTGAAGTAAATGAAAGTTTTGTAGTTTATATTTATTTTAAAATTATAATATCAATGTCAGCCCGACGGATTTGCTGATGTTTATTCTTTTAATTTAATATCGCGTAATATATGCTATTTAAGTCGAGGGTTTTTCTATTATTTTACCCTTTCTCATGTCATTTAAGCAGTACGTCGTGGGTTTTTTAAATTTTTTTATTAAAAGAGCACAGATTCACACACTAAATACCAAATCCATAATATATTTATCCATAATCCATATTTAAAAACCGCATTAAAATCGGATTTGTATGTTTGGAAATAAATTGTAACGTTTGTTACACAAAAATGCATATTACGACGCCCCTGGTAAGTCGTTACTACAGTAACTAAAAATACGCACCGGTTATTGGAAACCATATTGAAATCGGACCAGTAGTTTTGAAGATAGTTAACAACATTAGTATCACAAAGAAATAGCTACTACAGCGCCCCCTAGTGAATTATTGACATAAAACATATCTAAGAACATGTAACGATTAAAACCAAACCCATTACTAAAAATCGCCTGAAAATGGGTTCAGTGGTTTTAAAGATAAGTGGCACACACGTACATACACACACACACACACACACATAAACAAACAACCTTTCAACCTAAACAAAAATTTGTTGGCATCATTACACCAATAAGTTATTACCGTTTTAGAAATAGTAATAAATTGTTACTTGGAAATCCAGACGAAAACGTGCGTCCGTGCAAGGAGATCCTGCCGTTCCCTACGGGCGCGGGGGGCGGGGCCGCGCCGCACACACACTACCGCAACCTGCTCTTCCTGAGCGTGCGCGACATCAACCTCACCGCGTACACTGCGCGCGCAGGTTCCGCACGCAATATCACGGTGCGTTTACACAAGTTACGTCACTGTTCGTGCGCGTAATACGGCAGTCATATTATTAGACCCATTAATGCAAGAGGGTGCCATCATAAATCTTGCCTCAGACAAGATTTTAGTAATCTATACCAAAACTATTGTGTTGTGTACGATACAGGTTCGTATCCAGCTGATGTCGGGCGAGGAGCAGTCGGCGGCGCTGCCCAACATCTTTGGCCGCAGCTCGTGCCCGGAGTTCAGCACGGAGGCCTACACGACCGTGCTTTACCATAACAAGTATGAATATTATATACGATATCCATCTTGCTAATCATAATATTTAAACAACTTTTAACTATTCAAAAATTGCTACTCATTGAACATTGAACAAAAAACGTTTCACTTAAATGACCGCATTCTAGCGTAGCGCAGGGTTACCTATACCCTTTTTGCCATTTTTCCAAGGTCAGTAAACTTCGATGTCACTTGTCAGGAACCCGTCACTGTACGACGAGGTGAAGCTGAAGCTGCCGGCGGACCTGGGCGACCACCACCACCTGTTGTTTACGTTCCTACACGTCGCCTGTCAGCGGAAGCCCGCCGACCACGAGAAGAACGTTGAGACGCCCGTTGGGTACTCCGTACGTACACTGTATACTTATCTGTACTCTAAGTATCTATACTCCATTCGCCGTAAGTTGGCACGAAACTTCTTATGAAATGTCACAATTTGTCTTTGCTAGCGCGTCTTTTAAGTACCATCAAAAAGGTAGATTCATAGGTAAATGGCGCACCTAGTGTTAGTAAATTTCTAAAGTGTGTAAGTTTCTAAAAGCACAATATGAAATGACATTACAAACTGACCGAGTTTAATTTAACCTGTCGGTGCCCTTATATTTTTACAGTGGCTCCCTCTGTGCCGCAACGGCAAGCTGTCAAGCGGCGAGTGGGCGTTGCCGGTGATGTCGGAGGCCCCGCCCCCCAACTACTCGTACATATTCCCCGACGTGCAGCTGCCCGGCACGCGCTGGATCGACAACCACAGACCGCTGTTCAACATAGCGCTAGACCCGCATACAACTGTTCATCCACAGGTTTTATTAATTTTTTCAATGAGGGGAAAAGCTAACGATTCATATATTGTGCTTTCGCACATTCGCAATACCAGAATTTGATTTGTTGCAAATGCGTGAGATCTTTTAACTGGAAATAAACTCTCTGATAATAATATACAACATAGAAAATAGCCTAGATGCAATACGTTTATTTCCGATTTTAACCGAATAAAAATCGAATAATAAATAATTTCAATATTTGCCGCTCTCTGGCGCACCGGATTCCCGCACACGTGCTTTGAAACGGGAGCTGTCCGACTTTACTAAGTGTTTAAACTCCTTTCTTTCCTTCTGTAGTTGAAGGCAGATTTCGCAGTTAATATTACATGTATTTATTCCCACAGGATAGCTATATAGAGCGGTTCGCGATGGCGTGCGAGGCGGTCATAGAAGGCAACATACCGCCGAGAATCGGACTCGCCAATATGGAGTCTGAGCTCAGAACAAGGTAAGAGATATATTTTTTTTATCGCATGATAATTAATTGGATAATAGTGAAGCTTGAGTGATAATTAATAATTAAAGTGTAATTTTCTGTACAAATATAATATAAAAATGTCAGTACCAGAGCCGTAATAAAGCTTTAAAAAAATTACTTTTTTGAACATAATGAAGATACTTGCAGCTCATTCAAAAAAAGGCTCGCTTTAAACTAATTACGTGTAATGTGAATAATGTTGTGTAGTATGTCGGAGCTGGGTTGCGGGTCGGCGGAGGCGCTGGCTCGTCACCTGCCGGTGCTGGCGGACGCGCTGCTCCGCCTGCTGACGGCGCCGCCCGCGCTCGGCCCGCAACCGCTCAACATCGCACAGGACGCGTTCGCCGCACTCGCACATCTGTTCGCCACCGTCACCGTACGTATAGGATTAGGCAACATCGTCATAAATTAAGCATAGATTATTTGAGTAAATGGCGAATATTATTGTTTATAGCTTACAATTAGTTTAGGGCGATGGGTTTAACCAATGTGGGTATTCAGTATTTACCGGGCAGATGAGAGTAAATTCCCGGGAACGTGCCCAACTCTACAAACAACTTCATACTGAATATTGACTCGAAGTCGTCAGCGGAATTCGAACCCACGACCCCCGGCTTGAGCCGCAACCTTAACTGACTAATGATTTTACGCTGTGCTTGTAGAATATGAACGAGGGCAGCACGTGCGACGCTCACGGGCGCAGCGGGCTGGTGTCGGCGTACATCACGTACCAGTGCCGCATGCCCCGACCCAGCGCTCGCGACGCGCACATCGGCCTGCCGCTGCCGCCTGAAGGTAACGAATAAATAAAAAAAAACTCTTTTTTCAAAATATGACTATGGTGCCTTCCATCGGTTCGGAAACTAACCCGGCGAGAATATGCACAATGAAAACATGTTTCAATAATAATATATTATAATTATTTCTTACAAACAATTTTTTTCAACTTATTGAACGAAAGTTGTCGTATGAAACTAACTCCTACTCGTACCCAAAAAACCTAACTGACACCTAAACCAGCCTGTCAGATATATTTTATGGGCATACACAGTCCTTTAAATACTTTTATTTAAAGGACTGTATACACCTATAAAATAGCGCGACGCCCAGCTTAAGTGTCCAGCACTAAACTTGAGCCACTGAGACCGTTAAATTATTAATTGTTTTAATAATTATTGTTTTATTGACCGACAGCGCTGATAGACGGGTCGTGCAAGATTTTGCACGAGGAGATCGCACTGCAGTGGGTCGTCGCCAGCGGCACCACCAGGGACCTTGCCATGCACAACTCATGGTAAGTCCTACCACATATTATCTTATTTCTGTAACCGGATTTAAGATTTCTCCATATCTTATTTATTCAATCAATCAATTTATTTGCTTTAAAAGTGGTAGATAAGTTGTTAGCATAATTTAATTACTCGGATCTTACACTTTCAAATATAAATATAGTATGCAAATATTTGAAAAGATAAAATCTAACAACCTTTAATCATTGAACGCCATTATAATTAATATTAACATTATGCAAACTTAACCACAACGCAATAACATATTTTGTGCCATCATTTAAAAAAACCAATAATATGTTGCATCGTATCTTAAATAAAAAAAAACAAAAAAAACATCAATATATTACATAAAGTAGTGATGCAGCATTTTTATTTGCCAACAAACTCACGTCCATACCACGATTCGAAGGTAGCTTGGAAGTGCGACGTACAACCAAAGAAATTTATTCATAAGCAGAGGTTGAACCTATGTCTTTTGCCTGGCTATGTCAATTTTGTCGTGATCTTTCAGCTAAGTTTTACATAACGCGACCTAATGACGTAGGTTCAAGCACACCGTTTGCGTGTGAATTTATATCTCTGAAAATAGTTCAACCCACAACTATTATTTTGATGCACAGGGCGTTGTTCGAGTTGATGGTGAAGTCGATGGGCGAGTACGTGTGGCGAAGTGCGGGGGGCGGGGCGGACACGCCGCGGCGCGCGCGCTTCCCCGATCACTACACCGACGACGTCGCCGCGCTCGTCGGCAACGTGACCGCCGAGATTATCGCCAGGTAATGCAATTCAATATGTTTATTTTATTAAAAACACAAGTAATATATAGTATTTAGACTACTGGCCCGTCCAGCAAATGGATGGGTCATATGACCCCGCAAGAGAACTAAAGTTCAAGGCAAGTTAACCATCAATTTATCCATGAAAATTAATAAGAAAGCTCGCAGTGCCGTAAAACTAATGGTACGCCATTAAGCAAACCCTTCTTTTATTCTGATAATTTCCAGGGCAAATTCGGTCATTTAATTCTGTACCACACCAGTTTCATAATGATTCAATACAGTTTCATAATGAAAAAAAAATATATATATGTCCAAAATGTACTTTCTGACTACCTGAACTTTGGATTTCTCACCAGCACCCACCCACAAGTGAAATCATAGAACAAAATCTTATTGTTTTATGCTTTTCTATCGTCCTATAAAGTTCTCCTACGGGGTCTTATGACCCATCCATTTTGTGGACGGGCCTGTAGTCTAAATATACCAGGCAATGTACCATGAAGGAACTTGATACAGATCCAGTTGACGGATGGCCTGATGGATGGAAATTCTGAAATTTTGTAACGGTCAAAAGCGTTTCAATTCTAATAGCCGCAAAGCTTATTACTATACCCGAAAATAACCCTACTTTTGGTGTCTTCAGATACGGCAAGGACAGCCGTCTGACTCAGAGCCTAAACAACAGTTTAGCGTTCTTCCTGTTCGATCTATTGAGTCTGATGGACCGCGGCTACGTGTTCAACCTCATCCGCACCTACCACAAACAGATGTGCGCCAAGATCGCCTCCCTGCCCGACGCCGTGCCGCTCGTGCATTACAAGGTGTGGTTGTCACTTTGAGGTATCTTAGTCGCGTACAGAATTAAATATATTGGTATTCTAACTCAGGATAGGCTGGATATGTTGAGCAAAGCCTACAAGCCATTACGCACACTACAGGCACTAAACACATCATAGCCACTTATTTAAAGAGTACAAACTACAGGACTTTTTAAATTGATTTTGTATTTGCTGCTTTTCGCGCCGAGGCATGGCTCTCCCACGGCAATGAGCATCTGTATTGTCATCGTTAAAGTTCTAATACCACGTAAGTCACTTTTTGGCTATTTCATCATTTCGATGCCATTTTCCAGAAAATCGGAAAACGCATCGTTTCAATTAATCAGGAACACGTGTCAGCTAACAAAAACTTGTACTATTTTTAAATTGTAAGAATCTATTGGTATGGGTAATCTATACAAAATTCGATCAATAGGGAATATGCGTGTAAAACAAAATTTATTGAATGCAAATTGTTATGATAGTGGGCCTAAAGATATACAGAATCACAAAAGATCTCTGAATTCTGTTGAGAAATAATTAAGATATTAGCGATGTAAGTTTTCTACCCATCTCTTTCTCTTAAAACGTA
>JAOTAV010060048.1:0-14902 GCA_026546445.1 Cyclargus thomasi
CGTTGGGAGAGTGAAGGATATTATTATTACATTAAGAGGAGCGTTGGGAGAGTGAAGGATATTATTATTACATATAGAGGAGCGTTGGGAGAGTGAAGGATATTATTATTACATTAAGAGGAGCGTTGGGAGAGTGAAGGATATTATTATTACATATAGAGGAGCGTTGGGAGAGTGAAGGATATTATTATTACATTAAGAGGAGCGTTGGGAGAGTGAAGGATATTATTATTACATATAGGATACAGGGAAAATGTACGGTTCCTGCATGACATACAAATTTTCGCGCAACGAAGTTGCAAGCACCGACTAGTTTTACAACCTCTAGTTTCTATAATTTAGATAACTTCATTTTTGAAATTTCATCACGAGATTGACATTATCAGTTGCAACATTATTCCTCGGTAGGTCGCTTGGAGTCTTTAAAAACCCGGAGTTTGCGAAAACGTGAAAAATGTATATTTCAATTAACCGTAGCAGCTCTGTTTTTTTTTGTATCTTCCTAATAGGAATGATATCTCGACATAATCGCTACTAATCTGAGCTTTCGTACGTATGTTGTATGTTGTAAACGTGTTTAACTACGCTGGGGTCTAGCGACCCCTGGTGACCGACCGCGTTACTAAATTTCCTTTGATATCTCCATACATTTTCAGACCAAAATGAATTTATCATGTTATTTGCATGGTATTTTAATTATAAATTGATAAAAATGTTCATATGTATGTCCTCATTGCTGTATATTACTTTTAGGGAGCTTTTTATAGCACATTTCCAAAAATTCCTATTTTGTTATCTAGACAAAAATGATGTTATAATTGGTTTGGTGGTAATATGGAGTGTCTAACTCTGCCGTCCTCAAGCTTGTAAATGCCGTAAACCGACATCTGGTCGATTTTGATATTTTGATGCCATCACGACCAGAAGAAAAAACTCTATCGACGTGTCTTACCAATATTTATCTGGATTTTATAGTCATCGAGGTATCAAAATTAATATTGTAGTTATATACATACAAATCCTTACATTGCAACGCGCGTGTTTTGCTCATAACTCAAAAAGTACTTTTTGTACATAGCGGCATTTTAGCTCGAGGACGGAAGAACAGTTTAAGTGTTCACAGGGGTCCATCCTTAACAGTTTTTAGACTAGGCATCGCTAGTGTGCTTTTAGACCTTAATAGCCTCCCTATTAAGTCAACCTTTGTGTGAAATTTTGTTGAAAAAAATATTTATTATTATTATATAACGGCAGTATTCGAGTCCAAAAATTTGAGTATGCCATTTCAAAGCAGGGCTCCAGGCTCGACAGTCCTCCAGGTGCGGTGCGTTATCACCAAGCGGTGTGATAACGTTATCACACTGCCGCGGGCAGCTGCAGCGTGCCGTCTCTTCATAGAGTACTAGTTTTTTTTTTTGCTGCCCCTTTTCTATAAGGAACCTCCTTGTTCCCCCTTCCATAAAAAGGGACAATTATTTACAATTTTACAGTAATTTTTACATTTTTAAAGGTTGTTCAAGATTGCTTTAGTTAAAATTTTTTATATCTCTTAAAGCTATAAAAAATGTGAAATTTTCCCTAATATTTTATTCTGTTGTTACTCTTATCCTTCTATGGTACTAGTCGTTGCCCGCGACTACGTCCGCATCAAACTTTATAAATGATCCCATTTTTAACAGTTTTTTTCTTACAACTCGGCTCCTATTGGTCGTAGCGTGATGTTATATAGCCTATAGCCTTCCTCGATAAATGGCCTAACACAAAAATAATTTTTCAATTCCGGCCAGTAGTTCTTGAGATTAGCGCGTTCGAACAAACAAACTCTACAGCTTTATATTAAATATTACAGTTTTACTGTAATTTCCTATTTTCCTGATTGTAAACTAGTCTACGTGTCCGACTATGCCGAGATTTTTTGATATACAAACAATATTTGAAAGACAAATATTTTTCAATATTAGTAACTTACAATATTGTTTTATTTTAATTAAAATTTCCACGAGTATCATTAAGATTCTAATTATACTTTAACGTCCGTATCCTCGCCGAGGCACGCCAAGGTTGGTGATAAGATCGCGCACACACACATACATACACATTACACACGTCTTTGTTGCATTCACAACACACATACCACATACATACACCTTTCTATGCAAAATTTCAGTACATTCACACTTCCATACTTATTAGTACCAGACAGACAGACAGACACACACTGTCGCATATCTAATATAAAGTATATGGATATGGATTATTTGTTTTTTGAAATTAAACTTTGTAACAATTTGTTGATGTTTCTTTTTAGCTTAGTATGACAAACACCCTTCAAAAGATGATGCTGTGACTCTGAAGAAAAAATATAACCGTATATACAATATTATGTAATCATTATTTAATATTTATCCAAAAGTTAAAAGTCGACGTGGTAGCATGAGATGTCCATCTTATTAATGTCTTATAAAGTCATTGCTATGTGAGGTCTCAAATTTTGAAATGCTTCTCCTGAAAACATTTTGACAGTGACGCACCGGTGGTGCGATATGGCTTTTATTAACTTTAAATTGTCTATAGTTAACGTTCCGATCCTCGCTGCAATCAGTCGCGACTTAGCAAATAAAATGCCACTTTATTACATAAACAATAAATTTCATTTTCTGTCTAGCTGCCCATCACGCGGCCGCCTTAAGAGTGTTGTAGAGCAAAACGAAACCTATTGCTTTTCTTTTCCCCCACCACACTTTTCTTGCACTTTTTCCACTATATTTTCTTAGATTTTACGAATTTATAATAAATATACGACCGGTTTCGATAAAGTCACAATCAGGTGTCTTTTCGAAACCGAAAGCAAGAAAGGTGTGTTTCATTAAGTACCTTTTGCGTATATCGTAAAATGGCTATTATTTTATTTTGAGCGAGAATCGGAACGTTAATTTAAAATGAACTATTACCTGTGCGACTTAACTAGGCACATGACCTTGACAAAGTCATTTTGGAAAAATTTCTAAAAAAACAACAATATGTCCAAAAATAGCAACAGAAAAGTGTCTAAAATATTTATGCTTGTGTCGGTAGCAATTAGCTAGTTTTCTATTGCTGTTTTTGGATAGTTTGTTATGTTTTTTTTTTAATTTTCCAAAATGACTTTTTCAAGTTCATGTGCCTAGTTAAGTCGCACAGGTTATTCGGTTAGAGTAATCAATATTTTCCGGTCAAAGTAGCAGTTCAACCAAAACCCGTCTTCCACGTAACGACATTATCTGCGGCACGGCACGACATGAGCAAGTCATTTTATCGCGCTGATGGTGCCCTTAATGATGCCATGAAATGCCGATCTTTTGGTACTCGGTACCTAAATGCAGGGAAGTTGATTCATTGCTAGATTGCGGAAGTAAGTAATTGGTTGCGTCCAGCGAGATCGTCGGATCACGGGGGTTAGCAAAGACCGAACGTATTCGCTTCTTTGTAGAATCGCCAACAAATTGTATGGAAACGACACAAGGCGCAACGAACGCTTAAGTGTTGACATTTTCTTTTGCGATTAAAGTATCAAAAACGTTTAGGTCTTGGCTAACCCCTCCAGGTAATGTCTACTCGCTTTTGGAATGGCTGTTTCTTCTCATCGGGCGACTATCACGCCGTTGACCCGGACACTAATGACTCAGAAGCGTTGCAAGTGCGTTGCCGGACGCGGTGAAACAGGCCCTAAGTTTAACAAACTGGCTCATTGGGTAGTTCCTAAAATGATATCTTTTTTCTGGCTTCACATGGTTAAAATGTGTAACGAAATCAGAAACATAACCTTATCCAACCAGATGTTTAATGCTGCCTAAACTTTTGTTTTGAACACAATTTAACTACAACTTAATGACGTCTCATAAACCGACGACCAATAACATGTTAGCAGCTTGTTCCATAACTAGAAGTAACAATTGCAATGTTATGCTAAGCGAATGCTCGAGGAATGGGGACACGGATTTGGCAAAAGGCAATGGGCTGAGACCCCTGGCCTCGAGCACTCTAAGGCACTTCCTTGCTTCAACAAATTTCGAAATTGGTGCTTACTATGGGTAGGAACCAATTTAGAATCCTTACCAGAAGCCTAACAGTCCAGCAGGCTCAACAAACACCTTAACAGGATAGGTGTGAGTAGCATAACGACATGCAGATTCTGCAAGGACAAGGATGAGACACCTGTCCACCTTCTTCTTGACTGTTCTGCTCTACCACAGAGCAGGAACAGGCACTTTGGGCGCTACGAATGCTCCGCAGAGGAAATTCGTACCACGTTGGTGGTACGAATGTTTCGTTGGGGTTGCCCAATCACATCGTTCAATTCATGAGCAGCATTGGGTTGGGGACGGTGCTCTAATGCGGAGGAGTCACAATAGATTCTTAAGGGTCGCAGTGACGCAAGGGTCACAAAGGTACTGCCTTAGGCGAGTAGAGTCCTACATTATTATTATTATTATTATTATTTATGATATTAAGGGGGCAAACGAGCAGACGGGCTAACTGATGGAAAGCATCAGTCGCAGATGCTTTGCCGGCGTTTATGAGGGAATAGGAAATGGAAATATGGATAGGAGGATTAGGGAAGTTGGGCCACCGGTGAACTTACTCACTGAACGAATCACAGCACAATGCCGTTTCACGCCAGTTTTATGTGAGGCCGTGGTATCACTCCGGTCGAATCGGCCCATTCATGCCGAAGCATGGCTCTCCCACGGCAGTGAGCATCCGTATTATGTACTTGATATCGGAAAATGTCTCATTGGTACACGCTTCCACCCGGGTTTGAACTTGTACAGCTCTTCTTGTAAAGACTTGTAAAGGTCTCACCCACTAGGCTACAGACGCTCGAATCGATCTGATCGTTTCGATAACTTTTTTTTGGTATAACTACAGAGGATTTAGCGTTATTTAGTTTTATATACCAGAAAAACTGCAGTTCCAAATTCAAATACAAAACTTCCATTTTACGCAATAGAGTATTTTCGTTTTTTTTTTCTTGTCGATGGGCGATATACCTACAAGTGCGTTTCTATCGATCATCCTTTGTTATTTTCTGAGAAACCTTCGGGTGACCACCCGTGTGGGTTACTTGTAACCAGCGACCAATAGAACCGCTCTGAGTCACCGGTGATGTAGGTGTACTATAATAAGACATGACCTCATGTTACCTAAACATTGGTGCCAGGAAAATATTTTAAAATTATATTAAATCAAATATTTTATATAATTACAGGACTAGATGCTGCCCGCAATTACTCCGCTGTGCCAAAACTCGTATGTTGCGCGGGAACCGCACATTTCTCCGGGATAAAAAGTGTCCTTTGTCCTTCTCCGGGACTCAAAGTATCTCCATGCCAAATTTGAGCAAAATCGGTTAAGCGTTTTGGGCGTGAAGAGGTAACAGACATACATTCACGTTTATAATCTTAGTAAGGAAGTATGGTTAATCCAAACACGACGTAAGAAACGTAAGTCATAACATAATAGACCGTCCGTAGCCTAGTTGGTAAGACCTTTGGTTCGCACTCGAGGGGGTGCAGGTTCGAACCCGGGTGGAGGCGTGTACTAATAAGACATTTTCCAATATCAAGTACATAATACGGATCCTCATTGCCGTGGGAGAGCCATGTTTCGGCACGAAAAGTACGGCTCGACCGGACTTATAAACCGGCCTCACAGAAAACTGTCGTGAAAAGGCGTTGTGTTGTGTTTTGTTCATTGTGTGTTCAGTTCAGTTTACCGGTGGCCCAACTTCCCTAATCCCCATATCCCTATACCCATTCTCTATTCCCTTATTAAAGCCGACAACGCACTTGCGACTCTTCGGATGTCACGAGTGTCCATGGTGTTTGAGACATTGCAAGTCGGGGACATACCGAAACTCCGTATGTCATCCAAAAACCGCTAAAACCAATTTCCACATGGCTTCGAGCTAGCGAGAAGCCAACAAAACTTACAAAGGCAAATGATTTAGAAGTTTTTCAGATTCCAACGGCCAAGAATACCAAAGCTTACGACCAGTCTATGATATACACAGAATTTTAAAAGGTGAATACATCTTATTTCTTAATAATTACCTCTGAGTCTTCTTAACATACACAATCTTAAGCTGGTACGTCCGCACATGATTGGGAATAGCCTGACGAAAACTGTTTTCTAAAAGTCATACAAAATCTAAATGATATCAGTTAATATGGTAAGCATTTTGTTGGTCAAAGGCGGCATTAGTCTGTATTCGCGATCAATACGAGCAACTTCATTGCTCCCAATATTCCTCTGCTGGTGTGAGTGCGTATGGAGGACTACTATCTCGGGAATGGAGCTGCGGCTGTAGTTTCAGAGCGCGGGTAAATAACATAAAGTTATTTTAAAATGAAAACGCAGTGCGCGGCGCGGAGTCAATGACTGCGTCAAGATTAGAAACGCGCTTTCTACGCGGCGGCGGCACTAACCTGGACGCGGCGTTGTCAGCTCGCGCGAGCACAAACAACGCTTACGTCAACACTCAATTACTTTTTATAAACGAAAAGTAAATGTGCAAGTATCGATGTTTTACTGCGCGCTACTTATTACTCGTAGGAAATGCTGTCACAGATAAGATACACTTCAAGGATTTATTATAATGACAATAACGTGAAGAAAATGTTATTCATTTTATAAATGTATGCTGGCGTTTTAACTCGATTTCTCCAATCTGAAACCCTAAAAGAACAACATTTGAAGTCAAAAATTGTTTGTCACAGGTACCAGGAAAATGGAATTTCTTGGACAGACACTTTTATTTGAAATTAAGAACCACACGGTTTAGACAAAGGCTTTAATTCTCATGAAAGTACGGTGAAAATGTGAAAAATGTAAATACGGACGGATTTTAGGAACAAACAAAAAAATTCTTCGTCTGTCCATCTCCCTGTATGTCCGTCCATTGAAAGAGACTCTTTTATGGTCATTCTAAATGTACTGAATGTCAGCCAAATCATTATAAATCTAGTGCTCCCTTTTTCTTCTTTGGCTAACAACTTCAATTTTATAGGCAAGACCGCACTAAAACGCTGCACGCGGCGCTGTAGAGCGGTATCACCTTTATGGAGTTAGGTCTCTTCTTAATCATTACACCTGTTCCATTCTTTTATTCATATATTTTTTTCTGAATCTTAAAAGTGGCCTCCTTTAAAGTAATCTACACTCTGTGATTAAAAATAAAACTTTACGTTTAGATCATTAGATTCTAAACTTTAAAACGTAAAAATTAGAATACGAAAAACTTAAACCCGGAGATGTTAATAGTTGATATAGATATTGTGCCGGATTTTTAAGTAAACTGTAGTCTGTAAGCTCAGCCTCCTGGTTTCGTTCTCCTTAGATTCGAAATCTGGCTATATTTCAGCTTCCCTGATTTGTAACACAATAAGTTTATTTTACTTGAATTCAGATATCTATGACGATTAGTACCAAACAGAATTATATAATAAAATTCTTCGATATGTTGCTTTTTAGGTGCCTTCTTGGCCTTTTAACAGGGAATACGCTCTCTGCTTGAAGGTTTGTAGGTAATATTAGTTCGAAAATATTGTTGGCAACAATTTGTTACACAGTTTCAAGACTACAGTAAAAACTAATGGCGAAAAACAGGCGCTAATGAAAGTGATGAAGATGGTATTTTGTCGTGTAGCTCGATAGAGAAAACTTGCAGGAGGCTGTTAGTATTAAGGATAGAGTTAGATTGTTTTGAAGTCAATTTCTAAAATTTTTAAAAATATTCATCCTTTTGAAAACGTTCCCATCGGATGACGCGATTTAAAATACATAAACAAATATTGATGCGATTCTACGCATCATAACACGAATGTTTAGTATTTTTATAGATATCATTTCTTAGCTATATATGTTATACATATAGGGAGTGAAAACGGGATAAGTTGTTATATAGAATAAGTACTGATATCATTTTACCACGCAGAATTTCCCTCGGCCAGCGACGCGCGGTCAGATAAGCCGAGGATAAGATATGGCATTGTTTCCACCTCCTGATTTCAATACCTAATTTAATTCTATATTCAGTAAAAAAAAAAATACACGAAGAAATAAACGTTGTGAATATGGAGCGTGTACATTTTTGCATTTTCTAAACTTAGAATGAGCAAAAACAACCTTGCAAGGATTTATTTATTTATTTGCATGAATGTTGTTACAAAGTTCTTACAAATAATAATGACTTTGGTTCTTATACTGCCATTAACATGACGTGCAAAGTCAAGGAATTTAATTATTGAAGCTAGTTTATCATCAACAGAATCGTAAGAAACAGAACATAACATCTATTTAAATTTCAACTTTGTAATAAGGATCTTGCCTCTTTTACTTATGACTCACAACAAACACAAGACGGACGAGGAAGATATAAGTAGCGATTTCTCTGCTCTCACGAGACTGGTATAGAAGTTTCCAAGTCAGAAGTCAAGTTCAAGTTGAAGAGCCATATATCCAACCGGAGAGAACATTCCAGCAGTCATAGAGTTCAGGCCCTGAAGATTTCCCCAGTGCTGCTATCGCCATACATTTGGAATGGCTAGTATTCAGTCTTGTTCGATTTCGATTCGTAGGGGCAGATAGTAATGGCGACTCTCGTCACTATTACTGATGCGATCAAAGTAGTGAGTGCCGATCGCTTATAATTCGTCACCGATGTACCGCCCAAGTTGCTGCACTTAGAAGATACACTGCTTTACGTTTCCCTGGCCACTACCACATGCTCAACTCACTTACGATTCCCAATCGCTACTCTATCAAGCACATCCACAAATACTTTATAAGCTAGCACGATATTCTTCAATTCATCCGAAGGATATTCCGCAGATGGCTATAGCAATGAAGTTTGGGGAATTACGAACTCCCGCACATGTTCAGGCTTAGTAATGCCGCTTAGACGCTCCAGCATTTCGTTAATGAGAAGCGGCGGGGATTGGACTAAGGATACGCCTACCTGGATGACTTCTTGGTGTTCTCGACTCACGAAGAGCACCTGTGGCAACTTTTCACTAAGTTATTTGAATATGGCATGGTCATAGTCGTATCCAATTACATATTATGTGCTTTGGAAGTAAAGTTACTGGAATTTTGGGTATCTTTAGCTGGTACTGCAGCTCAGACAAGGCAGAGTACTAATATTTTTCTATGATCGTAATGCACGCTCTTGGGGATGATCAACTTTTATGACCAGCTTCCATCTAAACAAGAAAAACTTAGAGATGTATATTTTAAACGTGTGTTTCTGTAATGCTGACTGGTTGTTTGGTAGAATAGATGTTTCGTTAAGGAACATGACACTGAAATCCTGAGAACTAAATAGTTCTTTCAACAAGTTTCTAATCATGATTCTAATTCGCTTGTTTAGAAGACCAAGCGTCGATTGGCGAAAATCATAATAAAATTTGTTTTCTGCCCATTCGTTTCGGTCGCTTTCCACTTTTTTCTGCCTTTGGACGAATAATCATTTGTTTTCTGTGCACTAACTTTTGTAAATTGAACATTCATTCGATCGACACTCTTACAATCTCATCGTTTTTCTTGTTTCTCAGTATGTTAGTGTGCTGGTTAGTTTTACGCCTAGTTCTTACCGCGTCGATATATTCGATTGCAAACAGAAACTCGATTTTTATGCGAGTTTCATGCATTATTTATGCAATTAAGATACGATCTAGTGCGAACCAGTTTCGCCACAAGTCTAATTGGTGGCTCGAATATTGAGTATCCCAAGTATTAATTAGTTAATTAGGATAATTCGTCATAACCGACGGCCGCCCCGCGACCCACGACCCATACATAGCCATGGTCGGTCACATAGAATAACCTAACGATAAAAGAACTTATCGCGATTAGATTCACTTAAAATGAGCTCTACGCCCTTCTCATAGAGTGTATTTCGAGTACCCTCGAGATAATGGAACCCTGTCGCCCTAAGCGTGCGTCAGATCTGTTAGTATACAATAAATATTCGGCGCCAGTTGTTCCGAACACACATATACATAGTGCTGTTGCCCGCCAAGAGCGGCAACGTCGCGCGGCAGATTCCAAACTAGATTCAATTTTTATATCGAATTTGATAAAGTTTTAAACAAATAAGTCGTTACCGAAAGCAACCCTATTAAGAAGTAATAAAGTCGTCTTTATATTGGATGATTTGAAATGGAACCGTATCGCAGTAAGCCGGTATTAAAGTCATACGGAGGGTAGCGGGACGCCGGCCGCGGTGTCGCGTATTGTTCGTTTTTGTGCTCTCTAAAACGATGTCAGTTGGCAGATTTTTTATTTAACCGTTTTTTGGCCTTATTACCCACGGTTCAGAACTAGCTACCGTTGGTTTACAGTCTACGTCAGCATCATCACGTACTCTACGTTGGGCAATGGAAGTCAGACTATACAAGTTATTATAAACCTAATTAAATTATTATCCAGCTTATAATCCATAACAATAATTAACTTTGACCCTTTGAGCCTGATTGGCATCAAGATGAAACTTAACGTCAAATATAATATGGTAAACCGCATCGCAAGAAATGGAATTGTAATAGAAAACCAAACGGAAAATGTTGAAAAACCTTACTCAGTAACGACCAGCTACCGTGACATTCTGATAAGAGTTATCTCCTCATTAGCTCGTTTGGCTATCGTCGAAAAGCCAACCAATCAAAACCGCAAAATATGGACACTACCAAAGAACAAGTTACGTTTGCAAAATCCAGAATTTCGATTAAAAAAAAAACAAGGAAAAAATTGCGTAGAAACCGCGTAGAGACTAGAGACCGCACGGAATTTTTTGCTTGCAACATTCTAGTCTCTATAATCTCTATATATTACATTTTTTTTTAATTCTTTTTTTTTTTTGTTTAATTAGGAGGCAAATGAGCTACATCGATAGAATTGCCAGTACGTTGCCGACCTTTCAGAAGCGATAGACTCTCTTGTTGAAGGTCTGCAAGTGTTGCAAACATGGAAATTCCTACACAAGGACTTTTTACCCAACTATAGACCCTCGCGATGTCCATAAACCAATGCCCGAATTGCACAAAGCTAGTTTTTTAAGCTAGAATAGCAAGATTCTATTTCAAACTCTTTTGGCTAGCTGACTCTATCTTGTCAGCTAGCTTGCTTAGGTTACTAGTTTAGAAATTACGCTACTTTTGTCAACACGTAGCCAGGAGCTTGGTAGCTTTGATGTTACTGACTTACTCTCTTAGCTTGAACAAGTAGCCTCGTCTAGTGCGGGCATTATTTTTGCTAGTAAACAACGTGAAAGTTAGTATTAGAATAGTTAGTGGTAATATTTAGTAGGTAGAATAGTTAGTCTCTACGTGGTCTCTACACTCACATAGAGATCTCTTCTTCGTTGTCTGTCTCTCACTTCTTCACGTTAAAATTGCCAAATCAATGATAAAATTTCCGTCGTGACTTAAATATACCTCTAGCACTAACTTTTATCGCGTAAATACGAATATTCATATAAAGATCCTTTATAAATACGACGATTTTCCGAAACCAATAGAAGGTACCATATTTTTTTATGACATTTCGAGGGCAAGGAATGGAAGGAAGGATGGAAAGCAAAAGCCATGGACACTCATGACATTCGAAGGAATAGGGATGGGGGATAAGGGAAGTTGGGCCACCGGTAAACTCACTCACTGAACGAAACACAGCACAACGCCGTTTCACGCCAGTTTTTCTGCGAGGCCGTGGTAATGGTCCGGTCGAGCCGGCCCTTTCGTGCCGAAGCATGGCCTTATGATGGCATCTAAATGTTAAAAACGACCAGATGTTTAACGGCATCTAAGCTTGAGGCAGTAGTAATAAGCGATTGATTGCTATGTTATGTAATAGGTGTTCCGGTATACTATTAACAGCTGTAACGCCCTTTGTGTCCGCCGGGTTTAATGAGAGGTGTTGCAGACTACTGTGTATATTGGTAAATATGGGGCATGATTCTCATGTCTCGAATTTCGTTTCGATCGATTATACAAATTATATAATATCACACTTGCGCCGTAGACCAGTAAAGAAGTGAGAAAACTGTGCCAGGCGCATCGCGTTCGCCATGAAAATTTTAAGACCAAGAGCGCTTTGTATGAAACATGCGAAGCGCTCCGGCACCACCCGACAACAGCGTGCGCGGAGCTTCAAAACAAGTTGGTTTCGACAAAGTCACCGTCAGTATACGGACACTTTGTCGAAACCGGTCATGTATTTTTGTTATAAATTTTTTAAAATATAAGAAAATATTGTGAACATAGCGCATGGAAAAGTGTGTTTCATTAAAAAAAAATAGCGTCAGTCGTGCACAGGGTGCGAGGGAGTCGGAACACTGTCCTAAAGATGATGGAGGAGAGATGACAAATGATATTTTTGTGTTTTTATATTTATTGATTGCACGTAATGTAATCCTTTAATTTAATCTCTATTGTTATTTTCATATTATGGAATTATTTGTCTGATAATAAATATTTTTTATTTTTTTATTTTATTTATTTTATTAAGGTTAAACATGAATTTCCACCATAAACCAAAAGTACTATCAAATACATATATACAAGTTGGGTGGGTACCATCAAGGGAATGGATACACACGCTGATTGCGGACCCGCGTCAGTCGGTTAGATTACAATTCAACTTTAGCCGTGACACTGTTTAGTTTGACATAATGCGACGAAATTGCGTAGGTTTGATAAATCTGATGAGTGTCACCGCCAAGATGAGGACAGAGGCAGCTTTGGTTTGGATCAACTTTTCTGATAGTACAATATACACAGACTGCGAAATTCCCTTATGGTTAAATGGACTAAAAGGGTACCCTTAATCTACGAGCTTACAAATACGATGACGTCATCGTAAAAGTTTGAAGGCCAACCGGAAGGAGTGTAGTAATTTATATTTAATGTATATTCCATGACTTTGCATGTTCGATATAAGCTATGAGAGAATTATCAGACTGGTGTTTTACGACGAAGGCGACAACGGTAATTAGTGAGGTCTGCAAAATCGCTTTTATCTTAAGAAAATTAGCATTGAGTAAGTATAGAAACCTTTTTTAATTTGCAGATCTTATCGGCCCGAAAATACTACTGGCGATAGTTTATTCCAGAATTTCACTCCGCGAGACAGAAAATTACTCGAAACGCGCACTGTGGATGACTGCCACTCATCATTTGAAGCGTCCGTGGCGTAATGGGTAAGACCTTTGGTTCGCACGGTGGAGGCGTGCACCAATGAGATATTTTCCGATCTCAAGTACATAATACGGACGCTCATTGCCGTGGGAGATCCATGCTTAGGCACGTATGGGCCAGCTCGACCGGATGAATACCGAGGCCTCACAGAATTCTGGCGTGTAACTGCGTTGTGCTGTGTTTCGTTCAGTGAGTGAGTTTGATCCTCTTTATAATAAATACAAGAAAACATATGTTTTAATCAGAGTATTATAAAAAGTCAATATTTGTATATGCCAGGTGTATAACCAACTGTCAACATTAGACATAACAAAATAAATATATTAATCATTTACATAGGAAATTATATTCATTCTCGTCAAAAAAAAAATCAATGTCATCGCCTAAACTTATAGCCTAGATCATAAAGTTTCATTTTATCCGGGCGAAACAATCTCGTTCTCGGTTGACGGTGGCGGTGGACAAACGGCGTTAGGGCGTGAAGTATAGACAACTAAACATACAAATAAACGAACAAACAAACACACTTTTAATAAAGTGATAAGCTTTTGACTTTTCTGGGACTCGACTTTTTCGCCTCAATCCTCGATTCTCGTAACTTGGCTCACATTCAATTTCTCCATTAATCTTTTTCTGCGTAATTCGGTTCACGTCCTAATGACTAACGCCAGCCGGACCTGAGTCAGTAATTAAATAAACAGGCTGGATAAAGTGGATGTGAATTTTTTTGTTAAACCAGCTGCGTATCAGAAATTGGATAGTGTAAATTGAATATTTTAACATGACTGATTTACGAAACTTTAGTGTAATCTATTGTATAAAAATAAATCGGGTTTTCCTTTTCGACGATATAACTCCAGAACGCAAGAACCGATTTTCACGGTTTGGCATTCGTTGCCAAGGTCTCGGGCTCCGTGAGGTTTGTAGCAAAAAATCTGAAAAATTGTCAAGAGAAAAGTTACGCGGACGGAGTCGCGGGCAACAGCTAGTTATAACTTTGATTTTATTTTGACTTTACGTTTTGTTTTGAGTTGGATTACTTCTACATTGATTAAGTTAAATAATTCTTGTACTTTATTTCTGATTCTTAATGTTATCTCGTGTCATTTACCAATTATTTGTATATTTTTTTTTCTTTTTCATAAAAACCTATAAGTGGAAACATGTGAATGATATTTTGTTATTTTCTCAGAAAATTTTCATATGTTAATTTTGTACTGTTTTTTTCCTTGGCGAAATAAAATAACTAGCTTTCGACCGCAGTTTCGTCCGCTTTAAGAATTATTTCCATACAAACTTTTGACCACTAAATACAACCCTTAGGGGTTGAATTTTACAAAATCCCGCCTTATCGAGCACTGACGTCCTAGGGAGAGCACGCATGCAAAATTTTAGAAATCCTAGCGCTTATGGTTTCTGAGTATTTGTGATGAGTCACCTATAGCTTTTAAAAATATATCCATGATGTAATATCTATGAAGAAGGAGACTGTTAGTATCCCCAAAAGTTAACTTAATAGGGAATATGAATGGTTTTTTATTATTTAATTAAATAATCTTACGTTATTAAAAAACGATGTAGTCCAAGTCCAAATTGAAAACAACAAAGTTACAAGCCTTTTAAGTAGTCAGTTAGAAAGAGAGATCCGATATTAATTGTGACGTCAA
>JAOTAV010060059.1:0-14901 GCA_026546445.1 Cyclargus thomasi
CCCGCCGACGGAGCAAAAGTTTTTCAATGTTCCTGGGTCTTGGATGTGTATTAAATATGTGTATCATATAAAAAAATCTTAAATATTTGTATAGTATAAAAGTATTAAATATATTTCTGTAGTCTGGTACCTGTAACACAAGTCCTTTGGGTACTTACCACGAGGCCAGACTAACGTGGTGTGAAGCGTCCATAGATATATTATTTTGAGTCCCCGTTTTTAGAATATTTCAAAATATTTACAGACGCAATGTAGGGAGTGTGTGCAACTAAAGAAAGTTAAAAGTTTTTTCAAAGATATTTAGGGGGCAAGTGAGCAGACGAGCTACCTGATGGTAAGCCACTGCCGTCGCCCATGGACACTCGCGACATCCGAAGAGTCGCAAGAGCGTTGTCGGCCCTTTTATGAGGGAATAAGGATAAGGGATTAGGGAAGTTGGGCCACCGGTAAACGAAACAAAGCAAAACGCCGTTTCACGCCAGTTTTCTGTCAGGCCGAGATTGAAAGTGTATGTATATTGGGGGAAATTGAAAGATGGCTCTCTTTCAACGTTGACGTTGACGAATCTGCGTCATTTGGTCGGAATATGTCGATTCTATATAAGTCGTGATTTCCACTTCTCTGATTGTACATAAACGTAACGTGCTAAAAGTTCGGTTCGCTGAGTGTATGGTATGATGTCTGAGGAAGACTCAGAGGGAATTATTAAAACAAATGAGCGGATTCTCGCCGATAAAATTTTGGTTTGGTGAGATATTTCTGTAAAAATTTTATGTTTTGTTTAAAAATAAATAAATTAAAAAAAAAAATGCACCCTTGTGATAACGCACGCGCTTATATGTTACAAACTACTTACAAATTATTTACAAACTAGATTTAATTTTAACAAAGCGATACCCTATCACCAAAGTTAAAAGCGATAGCAAAGTTTATTAAATTAACAAAAAAAAGTAATGAATTAGGCAATTGACTAGTGAACCGGACAGAGTTTCCTCTTGGTAAGAGGAGACCACTTTACAAAAAAATTAATAGTAATGAACTTGCAACGACTTACATGGGCGTTTTCGTCGTATTTACGGTGCCAACTACCGGTTCGGGAAATCACCCGGCGAGAAGAACCGGCGTAAGATAATTTTTGGGATTATATGTCCGAAAAAAATTTAAAAATCGAAACAAAAAAAAATAATATAATAAAAAGTAGAAATTGGGCTATCACAAAATCGACAAGTGACTAAATTTCCTTTGATTTAATCAGTTGAAATAATACATTATCGCGACGAATACCGAATTTTACGTACGCCTTGACTCCGCAGTATACCACCCGTATTATACTCCGTATAAATATCACCGAGCATATAACCGATAGAGAAGTAACGTGAGCCATCCGTGTCCGAAACTTTTCAGTGTTTCGGCACTGATAAATTAACCGCCAACCAACTAACGCTCGCACTAAAACAGCACGCACCAATAAGAGACCTGTGAGTACACCGATGCCTCTGACCAATCAGAGCGCAGTGGCTTTGAGCGGTTCTTTTTCCGAACAAAACTAATAACATATCCGATATTTTGGTTCGATGCTCGATGATGAATATTCAGTTTTATTAGTCGTAGCGTTTGTAGGTGGCTCAACATTATACAGCACTTAGCACAACTTTAATGAACTTTTACCTCCGCCTTTGAACCTTCCTCGCATTTCGCACGAATTCCTACCTCCTTTACGGAAATGTTGTAAGTTGCAGTTTCTAATTAACTTAGGTTTTATATTAACTATTTTCTTTAATTTATTACAGTTAACTTTACCTGTATATTTTAGCCAGCTTTTGCCGGCAGCTTCGCTCACAATGACACGATGATGTCAGACGCAATGATGACACTTCAACATGTAATGATGTTTTTCTAATACAAAATATAATCTACTTTTTTCTCCATCCTCGCACTTAAGTCTACGCCAAAAATCAAGTTGATTGGTTGCTTCGTAAGGACGTGAATAAGGACAATCAAAAAAAACAAATACACTTTTCTATTTATTATATTACTTTTGGAGAAATAGACTTACCGTCATAAACATCTCAATCCCTAGTAATGTTATAAGGACTTTTGTTTGTTTGTCCTTACTTCACGGCCGAACTAAGCAACCAATAGATATGATTTTTGGTATAAGCTCAGTGAAAAGGGTGGAGAGCAACCTCCTTTTTCACGCGAGCGAAGCGGCGGGCTAAAGCATTCGAACATTTCAATAGCAAGAAGGTTTTTACTGGTTTAACTATACGAGTTAGTTAAATCGAGTCATTCATTTGGTAAACAATTAAGTTTAGAACGAAAACTAAATTGAATAAAATAATTGAATGTGTCTGTCTCCCGCTGTCTTATTATGTAGTTCATTTGGCGGGATTAATTGAAGAACCCGTCTCATGTATATATTTACAGGTACATAATATGTGTATTATATCTACCTGTGTGTGTTTAGACAAGAGTATACAGACACAAGTAGATCATGTACATAGAATAGGCCCGGGCTACGATACGCGTCGCTTGACGCATAATATCGTAGCTGTAAGCCTCGACTGTCGCACTAAACCACTCAGATTTGTTATTGTGAGAAACTGGGAGGCACACGTGCGAGCCGGGCACGACCCGCTTTATGACAAATATATAATTAAAAATACATAAATAATTAAAAATACTTTATTGTCACACTTTCTTTTTTTTTCATATCTAGCTGTGTTTTGTCACACACGAGACAAAACACAACCATATAAGAAAAAAAGGAGATAATTAACATCACAAATAAAACCTCAAACAAATACAACTACATCACAAAATTTTAAGGCCATGCAACGGCCATAGCGCCTGATCGATGGTAAGTCGAGAGTGGGCACATCCTCGGAGTATAATGGTTGCTTGCCAGGCTGCTTCTGCATAATATTTAAAGTCTCGACTTACAAGTGTTATGTAACTTTTTTTATTTATTTTATAGACAATTTACAATACTTTGTAATATAAACATATGTAGTATCGTATGGATGGTGGTTGATACTGTGTGATGTTGGGTAAGGGAAACGCAGTTAGATTAGTCACCAAAGTACTTTTACGTTACGTTTTACGTTTTACGTTACTTAACTTTCAAAGAGTTACAAGTAATATATAGGCACAACTTGCCTCCAACCTTACAACGTACGACAAACTATTACAAAAGAGTACCTTCGTACCTTTTGAACTCTCTATTAGGACTATTACAAAAGAGTACCTCCGTACCTTTTCAACACTCTGTTAGGACTAACAGAGTGTTGAAAAGGTAAATAAAACAGAGCGTTGAAAACTTAAATAACTCTTTGAAAGTTATTTAAGTAAATACATACTTTGGTGACTAATCTAACTGCGTTTCCCTTACCCAACATCACACAGTATCGACCACCATCCATACGATACTACATAAGTTATATTATACCTATACACTATACAGGCTGTTATAAATTTAAGAGATAACACTTTAGGGTGTGTATATATCCCTTAGATAGTGATAATTGTGAAAAAAAGTATTATTGAAAGCGAAAGTGAGCAAGCGCCCCAGAAACATGTTGGCTAAACAGACTGAGTTTTAATTTTAGCGATGCTGTTTTTACAGTAAATTATGCATAAAGGAAACATTACTCACTCAAAGTATTATTATTTACTTTTGTTACATCCTATATACTCGTATTAGGTAAAAGCAGTACTGGAGGAGCAAATTTTTTAAATTTTTATGGCCAAGTGCATCAGTGTCATGAATTTAGCCGTACAAAGTTTTAAAAACTCTTTTAAAGCTGATAATTTCACAGAGAGCTCTATACAGGGGACATCAGTCCCTGAGATGATATTTTTGAATAATATAAATTCTAAAATATCACCTTATCACGAAAAAATCTAGTACCTAGTATCTAATATGAAATGTTTTAATGCATGTTTTAGGGCATTATTACTTTTGTGAGTTGTATAGGTATGCTTTATAATATCGACTATAAAATGATGAATTATTACATTATTACCAGATGATGATGATGAATTATAATGTAAAATCAATAAGATTGATGTACCTGAGATACACTGGCATGAATTTCTGTGACTTCCAGAACTTGAGTAATTCTTCTGTGAGGCCGAAGCTCGTGCCGATGTAGTCCAAGTGTTCCGGACTCACTTCTGTCAGTCTTCGCAGAAGAGTTGGCGGCTTAGTTCTGGAAATTTATTAAATGAGTTTTAGGGGTTGTTTAACCACTTCCCAATGAATGTTCCTCTCCACAGCTTATTTGACATATCCACATCTGTCAGATAGTTGTGGATCTGACAATTTCCGCAGAACAAACGATTTCATCACAAATTAACTACTCCACATTACAACAGAACTTTAATTTGCTAAGTGGTGATAAAATGTTTTTAAATGTGATAGATTCTATTTTTAAAAAAAATCACCACGCGTATCCTCTGGCATATTTATTTTTTAACTAGCTACAACCTGCAAACCTTCAAGAAGAGAGAATATTCCCTCTTAAAAGGCCGGCAACGCACCTGCAACTCTTTTGATGTTACAACTGTCTATGGGCAACGATAGTTTCTTTTTTTTTCGCCATGAATTCGCCTTGAAACGCCAACAAAGGCTCCATACACCTTATGACAATATTCAAGTTATGAAAACATGTAAGAAAATTAAACCGATGCATGTACATAGAATGGAAAATAAAGATTTCCTTTCGTCATTATAATTAGAAAGAAATGTAGTTAATAGAAAGAAAATAACTAATAGCGAGAAAGTTTCAAAATAATGATTAAAAAAAAATGAAATACTTAAAATATATATGGAAACTAATTTAAGTGAATATTTTAAAGTACTAAATGTAAAAAAAAGAAAATCGCGGAAGACAATTTATTATAACAAAAGCTATTATGGCACGACTTTAGCCAACAGGGGAAACCTGTCTCTGACGCTAAGTTAAAAGATTTAAAAAGTGTGTTGCAACTGATTCCACAAGATTTAAATTATCTTGTCAGAAATAGTTCTATAGAAGGCAATCTTGAAGGTTTTTAAGGCTTACCAGATTTTGATTTAGAATTAGAAAATACAAATTATTTAGATTAATAATATTTTTACTTATATGGTATTTTAATAGTTTTAAATACTATAAAACTATAGATTATTTCCAGAATAATAAACACATACTTTAAGAAATGCAAGGTTTTCATTTATTTCCATGAAAAATAGGCCCATAAAAATCATCCCACATTTAAACACAAAAATACAGTTTGGCAAAAAAGAACCATAGAGTTTTTGTTTCATTATTTTTATAAAATAATAATAATTTTCATCGAAATTATATTTGTATAGATAGAATACATTGTATAGTATAATAATATAAATGAAGTAAAACAACCATCATTTTCAAAGAACACACAATTTTAACAAAAATGGCTTTTTCTAAGAACTGTCATCGTGTGGATTGGTTCTATGTTGCATTGCAACTAGGTCCAATTGTTTAAAAGATATGTACACGAAAAAAATGTAAGCATGAATATAAAATACCGTGAAACGCTGATTTATTTTTTGGGTACATGATTTACGCTGTCATTATGAAGTTTCAGATGAAAAGGGAATCAATAGCAGCTAATTTCAAATTAGTGGGGAACCAATAGAAAATTTCGAGAGATCGTTGCGCCATCTAGTATAGATTTAAGAACTTAAATTTAGAAATGTAACATTATATGAACAAAAGCCAATATATTTAGCTATTTAATTAATTAAACTATTATACTCTTTTATTTATAAGGGCAACTAGCATATTGTAACCGAAAACAATAAACTACTCACCCTCGCCTCTGATTGATGATTCGAGTAAAAATTTTAGCACATTTTTGGCTTAGTAACACTCTAAGTGACGTTAATTAATACAAAAAATTATTATACGTTTCAATCTGGTTATCTCTCATTACGATATCAAAATCTATTTCTAATCTATCTCTAAAAAACTTTACGGGGTAACACAGGCTTTTATAATATGTAAAATAACTTACCTTGGCACAATACTCTCCGTATGCAGTGACCCTGTCCGCTTGTCTGTCTGTTCGTCATCGTCAGTGTGAACCTGTTCCAGGCACGGTATCTCGCCGCCATAGTAAGATACTAGCTGCTGTAGAGCGCGCTTGCCGTAACCCATCTGAATACATAAAACAATAGTTGTAATACTTACCTATTATATTTAAGAGTATCAAGTAGAATCATTAGGGCCTGTTTCAACGCTTACTGTTAAAGTTTTTGTTAGGCTATCTACAACTTTTTTGACATATTCTCCATACAAAGTTGTATCTGTCTAATAAACTACCTGTAAGCAGTAAAACAGTCCCTTATTTATAAAATATGCACTTCTACAAAAAAAATATTTCAAGAATGCAAGTCTTTAGCAACATTGTTTAAAGTCTAATATTTTCAGTTTGCCTTGTTTTTGGCACAGACTTAGTAGAATTAAGGAAAAAGAGTAACAATGTGCTTACAAGAACATTCGTTTTTTTACCAGATTTTCAAATTCCACGTGAGCGGAGCCGCGGGCAAAACTTTTATCATATAAGTAATATTATAAAAGATACATTCCCAGTATCCAACAAGTCGAAGTAAAAATATAAAAATTTGAATTATACCCTTTTGACTTTTATTTATATCAATACTAAGACCCGACAGATAGAAAGACGTTGTCCTGCCGGTCTTAGTTGGTAAATCTAAACCATTCTCAAGTCTCCTTGAACACACAAAAAGTACATATATACGGTCGAATTGAGAAACCTCGTCATTTTTTGGAGTCCAACGGCCCAGTCACTAAGTAAGAGTTTAGTGACGAACACAGACACACAAGAATTATATTTATATAGATATAAATATTGCCTGCAACTACGCATGCGTGAAACTTTATAAATTATCCCGTTTTTACAACATTTTTTGGATGAATGCTCGGCTCCTATTGGTCGTAGCGTGCCTGAGATTAGCACGTTGAAACAAACAAACTCTTCACATTTATATTATTAGAATAGATTTTAAGACGCATAGAAACCTTACTCTTTGGTATGAAGGGTGTGTGGCGATCCTCACGACTCTCGCGCCCGCTAGTTTGGGGAAGTCTTTGTCGCCGAACTGCTCACATATGTTCCACGGTATGAGGTCGCCGGCCGCCTTGCGACCGCGCCCAAGACTGTCTTTTACTGACCTGCAAATAATTTCATATTACGGTAAAGAAAAATTAGTAAGATGTTGAAAGTACCTTTAAGTCTGGAGTCGTTTTGTGCCTGGAGTGTGGAGACAGACAGACGGAAATACATCGAAGAACTAGGTGTTTACCCTTTGAGTACGGAACTCTTAAAAGAGGCAGCTGCGTAAAATAGTGTTTTTTTTTCTATAATATTTAGGAGGCAAGCGAGCAGACGGATTACCTGATGGAAGGGAACTGCCGTCGCCGATGGACACTCGTGACATCCGAAGAGTCGCAAGTGCGTTGCCGGTCTTTATGGCCTATTCGTGCCGAAGCATGGCTTTCCCACGGCAATGAGCATCCGTATAATGTACTTGAGATCGGAAAATGACTCATTGGTACACACCTTCACCGGGATTCGAACCTACACCCTCTCGAGTGCGAACCAAAGGTTTACCCACTAGGCTACGGACGCTCTAGACACTAGTGTTCCTAAAATTAATAAAATAAAACTAATAATAAAAATTAATACTTTAACTAAATATACACTAACTTGTCGGATATATTTCCCTCGAAGCACATCTGTATGACGCACAGCACCTCGGGCAGGGACGTGGCGCGCGGCGGCGTCGGCGCCAACAATACGAACAGACTGTGTGCGGGCGCGTCCGCCAACAGCTGCAGGTCGTTCGGACTGTTCTGTGGGAAAGATCGGGGGATAACAGAAAATGTTTAGGCAATAATCCATAGGTAGTGGTTATATAGTCAATGGGCTAGATGAAAATTTTTTATTGGTAGTTATGGACGCCCTAAAAATAGAAATATCGATGAAAAATTACCTCGATAGCCCAAATTCTCTAAAGCCTAGAAATTAAGATATGGCAATTTAAAAATTACATAAAGTAGACCTTCCCAAAACTAATTACCTAGATAACAACCCTATTCTACCATATGCTATAAGAGAACATTGTATACAATTATTAATTATATTATTCTAATACATCCTAACGGCGCTAGTTTAGACCACCTTGGTGAAACTAACTTCTCTTTCTCGTAGGACTCAGAGATACATATATTGCAAAATCAAAGTGTATATATAGGCTATTATTGGTAGTGTATATATAGGCGTGTGCCTGTTCACATAACTTTCACTCATGTGGCAATGACGCGGCAGGCGGTGTCAAAGTAAACAAGCCTTACCCACACATACGCGCGCGCACAACTGCGTTGATTTAAAAACAATAACTTTTTAAATGTTCCTAATTAAAAAAAAACTAACTTTGTAATGACTGGACACGTATATAGCGACTAATCTGTGTAGGAATGCCTCGGCCGCTCGGTGGTAACAGAACAGCGCGTCTCTATTGACCCGCAGCAGTTCGCAGGCGGCGGGGGGCGGAGCGCCCACGCCCAAGGCCGGGGCGGGGGACTCCAGACACAGGAGTGTGTTCAGCCAGCGCTCCACGGGGTCGTTGGAGCGGTAACGGATGGGCTCCTCGAGTTTTATCTAAGGAAAATATACAAAATAATATAACAGTCATATTATAACAATATTAGCTTACATGTTACATGTTTTGGTTGAGTTATAACAAGTTAATGTTAGCCCTGCATGTCTTGTCTCGAGCTGGATATAGCTCGACTAAATTAAGTAGATCTGCCAATTGATACTGGAATCAGTTTTTTTTCTGATTGTATATACTAATAATAACCATAATTAGTGCGGTTAAGTTTTATGTATGATCTATCGCACAACGCTTAGTTATAACCACTACAGCTCCCAAAGTCATTCTCGTAGTACTAACAGGTACATAAATCTATTCTACCCCTAAGAGGATGAAAAGGGGATTAAAGTTTCTAAAAAGTTTTCTACGCAAGTTCGTCATTTCTTAAGTTAGAGGCCTAAAATTTTGTTTCTGACCTGCTGATTCAAAATAAATGAATACGCGTTTAAGCGTTTTATGAAATTTTACTTCCAGAGAGTGAAATAGGAGTTGAAAATTGGTAGGAAAGTTCTAAATGCGAGCGAAGCCGCAGGGAAAAGGTTAGTAAGATATAAAATATTTAACGTGACTCACCGGTGCAGGAGCGTTATACTCCGTCTGCAGTTCAGCAAACAGTTTGAGTGACAGCGCTCTGCCGGTTCCCTCGTATCCAGAGACGGTAGACGAGAGCAGAGCCAGGGGTGCCTTCTTGGCGATAGCAGCTACGTGAGTCAGAGGTATGGCGGCCGCTTCATCCACTAACACGAGGTCAGCAGCCGCGAGCAGAGCGTGGTCATCCGCTGTCATGTACTGGAAGATTAGTGGATAAATCAGCCAAAAGTTATAATAATATAAAATCTGTATGTATCTCAATTCTATATTTTTTTTTAAATAAATAAAAAAATAAATATATATTAATAAAAACGGAACCCAAGACGGGACTAAGACTTCGATGTCTGTCCGTCTGTTTCTCTCCAGGCTATATCTCAAGAACGGCTAGAGTTGAAAAACAAAATAAATTTTACATTTAAAGAGGGCTTTAATACAACTAATATGTTTTCCGCGTTTAAGTTCTCAATAATATTGATAATTTCGACGCGCTTATCATCAGCCGCGAAGAGAAGAGTCCAGGGTGCCTACTTAGGTACGAAAAGTCCAACTCGCACTTGGCCGGTTTTTTAATAAACAAAATGCTACGCACAAAACAATACACAAAGTACTGTAGTGTGCGTATGACACGATAATCACGAAATACTCTTTTGTTTATGGTTAAAGTCTGTGTTTTTTTTTAATTAAATTTTATAGCCTAGTAACAAGACCTTTGTATAAAATTTAAATATGTAATTGAATTAAGAACAGATTATATTTTGTATAGCTCCTCTGCACAATGAATTTAAATATTTTTGTCGAATTTCAACCACAGTGCGACCTCTCGTATAATGTATTCTTACAAAAATTTTTGGTATTGTTTTATACTGTGGGTATATATGTAATAAAATTAGGTTGATTGAATATGCTAATACAATGTGTGATAAATGAAGTGATAAGTGACTTTAGAGTATGTATTAGTCCCCTAAATGGAATTAAGTGTCAAAGTTATTGATGATTTTGGCCAATTAAGAGTCTTGATTGGTCAAAACTCTTTAATTTTTGTTATTATATTAAGTAAGATTTTTTTATAGTTTCTTTGCCAAGCCACACCAAATCTAGATAAAGTGACAGCTTCTTACTTGCACAGTCTGTCTTGAATTTCTTGAGATATTAATTCTCACAATAGCCTTCTTGAAATCTGGATTAGTGGACCTCACAATGTTGTAGTCAATGTGTTCTTGGTATAGGCAAGCGTCTAGACCCTTTAGGACGAATTCGAATAGAGTGATCAAGTTCTCTGGGTGCGGTGAGGTTACGTATATATTGACGTAGCCGAGTGCGACGGCTGCAGCAACAGATAGTCCGAGACATGCCGATTTACCTCTACCTCTCGCAGCAGTTAAACAATGAGGTGGTCTAGAATAAAACAGGAGTTGAGTCAGAGTCAAACGCCAAATGGCGTTCAATTTAATTCAATATTGCGTTACTTATAATATTATAACTTATAATAAAGACTATAAAAAAATATTGAAACTTATAATAAAATAATATATGTAACTTATTCTAAAACTCAGTCTTCATCTTTTAAGGTACTTTTAAAAATATTACATTGACACTAAGTCTTACCCCCTTATTCATCAAATTCATCAAACATATTTGAACAGTGTTCAACTAATTAAGATTCGCAGTCCTTTTCTGGAATATTGAAAACGTCACACAACAGAACGGGACAGAGAATCTTGATTAGCTAAACTCTGTTTAAATATTTTTATAAGTAAGGGGGTTAAACTGAATATATACGAAACTGAATCTAATAATTACCTAGATTGCTTATCAGCAAGTGTGTTGATGAGTGACACTAAAGCTGTAGCCTGCTCGTAGGTCCGACATAAAGCAACTAGAGGCCCAGCGGGTGGAGTGTCCGAGAGTGAAGACACTAATTCCGTTAATTTAGGGTTGATTTTCTAAAAAAAAAATAATACATTAGATACATACAATTTTTAAGACTGAAATACTAACGAAGATATGCTTATTAAATAAGTAACAATAACTTTTTTTTTTTATACATATGTACTTATAAAAATAGAACAAAAAAGTAAATACCTCTGGTATCGCATTAACTGGTTCAACTTGAGCTGTTTTTGAAGATATTGGGAGAACTGTCAAGGAGTCATCAACTACTAAACATCTAGGATTGTCTGCAAGCGACAACAAAAACCTTTCATTGAAACGATTTACCACTGTGTCATACGCTTCAGTTTTGAACCTGGAATTTAAAAAAATAACATTATTACGTATTTAAAATATTATTTAACTTAGGAATATTTCTAAACAATAAATAGTACATGCACTCTTATTATGCAAGGTTATGTTTATGATAAAAAAGCTGTTGCCCGCGACTCCGTCCGCGTGTCAACGAAGATAAGAATTATAATTTTTCAAATGTACACTTAGTGACCCTTAACAGAACCTATAATAGAAATTTTAAACTATACTAGAAATTAATTGAGCAGAGAACAACGTCGCTAGCTATCAGAGATGGCGCTATATGTGAAAAATGATTTTCCCTGTTTTCCTGCTTTAGTTTTTCTCTGCTATAAACCTCATGGAGCCCGAGACCTTCCCAATGAATACAAAACCAAAAATAGGGTTATTGACACTTTTTGCAAAAGTAGGTCAATTTATCACTAACATTCCCCTTCAGTGATTATTTTCCCTTTCTGAATTTAGTATAAAAGTTTCTGAATTTAAAAATATGAATTTTGTCGTTGCTTGTTCTGAATTTAGTGACGTCATAGACTCTCATCATGGCGGACGATCACGTGATATACAGATTAAAAAAGGGCAATTTTAAAATCTAAATTATAAATTGATATCGTGAATATATGAACGAAAACTAATATATTTAGCGGTTTAAATAGTCGAACTATCATAATGATATACGCTTTTATTTATTTATTCAAAGGGCAACTATCCTGTTAGTTTGTACATTCAGGTGGAGTTATAGCATCAGGGAGGAAAACCCTAATTATTTTTATATTATTTATAATTTAATTTTTTTTATTATTTATATAATTTAAATCTCTTTCATTTAGTCCACTATCTTACTAAGTTCTGCTATTAATTGAATATATATTTTTTAACAAAATGGGAGTTATATCTAAATATTATAATCTTTTATATAAAAATAAGTCAGGTAGGAAACCTGACTTATTTTTATATTCCTGATGCTATTGCTATAGAATGCACAAACCGATTTTCACAGTTTTGCATTAGTTTAAAAGGCTTCATGAGGTTTATATCATGAAAAGATCAATAGAAAAGCAGGAAAACAGGGAAAATCAATGTGGACGAAGTCGCGGGCAAATGCTAGTCTTATATAAAAAAGTTGGTTGTCCTTCCTGACACTATAACTCTATAAAGCACGAACCAAATTCACCGGTTTTGCATTTGTTGGAAAGGTATCGGGCTACATCAGTTTTACAGCAATTGAATTCGGAAAAAAATAGAAAAAAGCAGGAAAATAATAATGTTGCGGGCTAGTTAGAAATAAATTTTTGTAAATTCATTTTAATTATCTTATTATCGTATCATATCTAATTTATTTTAAAATTAAACAATACCTTGAATGAACATCCATAGTAATAGAGTGGAGCTGACGTAAAGAGTCCATGGTTTTTAATAAGAATATTATCAATCCACCTCCTTCTACAGTTTCTATAGTACGAGCCATTAGGTTGGGTGTCAGTGCCTCAAAATCCTAAAATAATACAGACACATACAACACAGTCCCTATTGGCGTATCTAGACCCATTTTTCGGGCGAATTTTGGCACAATGGAGTTGAAATTCCGTTATCGCATTTCATACATTATTGGGCATAAAAAGTATTCACCAGATTGTTCTGGGGTGGCCACGGCTCACCCTTTTTATACACTAACAGTCACATTAACTTCACAGTTGACCTTGAAAAACCATTTTTAAAGAAGCGTAACAAAATGTCCAAAAACAGCAATAGAAAATTAGCCAATGTATTGTAGTGTAATCAACCTTGTATATAGTTTGGGTAGTTTTCTGTTGCTGTTTTGGAACATTTTGCTATGTTTTTTTACATTTGTTTATGAAAGTTAACTGTCTTGTTCTAGTGTAGAGACAACAACACGGTCACTAGACTGTGTAGAGTCTAGTAGCCATGTTGTTACACTCATAAATTAGGTTCATATTACACATCTTATCTTTATATATATAATTCTTCTGTGAGTGTCTTTGTCACTGAACTCTCTTAAATGACTGGACCGATTTAGATGAAATTTTTTGTGTGTGTTCAAGGGGATCTGAGAATGGTTTAGATTCACAAAATAGCTTGTCAGGACAATGTCTGCGGGGTCAACTACTTATATATAATTCTTCTGTGAGTGTGTATGTCACTGAACTTCTCTTAAACAACTGGACTGATTTTGATGAAATTTTTTGTATGTGTTCAAGAGGATCTGAGAATGGTTTAGATTCACAAAATAGCTCGGCAGGACATCTGTGGGATCAACTAGTAACAATAAAAACATTATTAAGTTATAAGGTAATATAAAAGGGTATGGCTTTGGTTATATTATTATAATGTTATTGAAATCATTTTGTTATAAAAAATTTATGGAAAATTTCTGCTTGTTATACATACCTGAAGGACACATACTCCATATGTTTGTCCCAGCATAGCATGACTCTCGGAATAATAACGACCATGAATAGTAGTTGCGACTCGGAAAGAATCAAATAGGGACTCTTCAGACACCTCCAATTTCCCGGCTGCAATTTTCTTAGCTCTTTTACGGCCATGACTAAAAAGTCGAATCAGTTGTATATAATCAAATAACGAATAGCACGAATTTATAAATATTAGGAAATTATAGTTCATACTTGCTGATAGCTTCATCCTTATTTTTATAGCACCACAGTACTGTTGGCCTGGCTTTAACCGTAGATTTTACCAGCATGTCATAAAGAATGGGTACCTTTAAGAAAGCGATAAAATTAACATCACTAATATAGTTATTATATTAGGTTTTAAAAGAATATAACACACCTGATCCCTACTTTTGTCTCCAACCAGTAAAAACATTGTTCTATGTCCAAGTTTAACTCCATTTTCAATCATAACCCTTATCCTATTGTCAATTTTCTTCTTTACCATTTTTATTTGTTAATATATAAAGTTTTTATAATTTAAATTCAACTTTGTTTCAAACCTAACCTAAAACAGCATGCTAAATGTTTTTGTTAGTTAAATGTCACTGTCAATGTAAAATTAACTTTTTTTTATTGACGCCGGGAGTTTCAATTTTTAAACGCAAATACTTCATTACGCATGTCAAAATCATGTCATGTCTAATTGAATTAAATTTGAAAGAGGGTATATTTTGTTCAAAATAAAAGACGCTACATGGAAATGACATTTCAGGCTCCACTGCGGCGTGCAGCTGCAGTACTCTCAATCGTACAGCTCGTATTCTAGGTTTCTGCACATAAGCGCACCAAAGGTTCGACAAAAAAAGGTAACGGAGTTTTGGCGGGGATTTCAGAGAGTGACGTTGTGAGTTTTGTATTTTTTGTTAAATTTGTGTTATTTCGGTT
>JAOTAV010060070.1:0-14900 GCA_026546445.1 Cyclargus thomasi
AAGCAAATTGTTAAATTTAAGTTTATTGATGGGTTTTATTACTTCTATAAGTTACTGCGCACTCAATACCTAAAATTAGTATTATTGTTTCCTATGCCAAAGGTTGCTTGGAAGAGATTGCTTCAAAGCAATAAAGCCGCCTTTATGTTCATATGATATTTTTGATAAGTTTAATTTTTTGATTGTACAATATTTTGAGCACAATAAAGTATATTCTATTCTATAATAAAATAAACATACTTTTCAAAGCAGTGACTGACCTTGCACGATGGAATCGACTCAGACCGAGTAAATGTATAAGTTTCTTGATTGCAAATGTGAATTATCAAACTTGTTTTTCGGGAGATTATTCTTTCTGCCGCGAGGACATACAAAAACTCGGAAGAATCCTGCCGATTCTCGACCACCTTAAACCCTAGGTTTAACACGAGATATTTTAGGCTCATGACGAGTGACGATGCATTTTCTAATATACGTACAATTAAATTATTTAAATTTTTATGTAATCATTTATTAAGATAAGTGCTGCAATATGATACCTAGATTTAAAACAGCGTCTGACGTTCAGTCGCAGCACGTACGTGAGAAATAACGGAAGGTTTCTGACTTACTGTGGAGCGGGTTGGTGCTGTAAGGTAATGTACTCAAACACCTAAAGAGTTAAGACATAATTAAAAAAAAGTTAGTCGCGTAGAGTCGATGCCCAAAATGCAGTGTAAAAATACTCTACTTAAGTACTTCTGTTTAAGTATTGTCTGGTTCAAACGTATTAAGTAGATAAGTAGGTAGGTAACTAAATTTTAACCTAATTTTAAAAATAGCATGTAAAAACAAAATTTAGTAGCAAGTTAAATGACTTAAAATTAAGTAAAAATTTTGCTAAATTTATATATTTACTAACGACTGGACATATTTCGATGAAATTTTATGTAGTCCAGCGGCCCTAGCACAACGACCAACAAAGTGTTTCTTTCTACAGCAAGATAGACAAAGTGGGGTTGAAGTGATGGATTCAACTATCTGTCAGTTTGTATTTACATTCCTGGGTCATAAGAATGGTTTAGATTCACAAACCAACACCGGCAGGACAACGTCTGTCGGGTCGGCTAGTCTTAAATATAACTTCAGGTTCTATAATAATAATGATAATCGTTCAATGCAGACAATAAAATAATAATTACATAGGAAAATAAAAAAGTATATTTGAGATATATGTGACGCAGTTTCTGGAGATGTCAGATAAAAGCTCCTGTGGAAAGCACCGCGTAACAAGTATTTTTCTGTGCCTGCTTCTCTTAAATAAGTAATCACCGATTATGAAGAGGAGCCAGTAGATAACTAAAAATCACTTTGTTTATGACGTTTCCAAAATTGTGTTGCTTACGATATCAGACACATTCAACACCTTTTATGCTTTAGAAGGCCAAGGCCGAGGCTCGGAAAACTAAAAATAATATGATTAATTGATCAAATAAATTGTAAAATGTTATTGGGTATTTTTATTATTATTATTACTAAACTAGTAAATACCACCGGAAATAGACCGAATATCAATGATTTTACTAGAGTTGATAATTAACACAATTATTTTGCTCAAAGCAATAAATATAATTTACCGACGCACCAGAACCAGTATACGTTATGACGCAAGGTCTGTCACAATTTGGTAAAAATGTAGAGCTGCCATGCGTACGCAGTACGGGTTTTCCCGGTTTTTTCTCAATTTGTAAGGTGTCGAGGGACCATCCAGAGAGCTTTTGAGAAGTTTCCGGCTAAAGCCTACACTTTTGTAAGACACAATAGAAAATCCATTTTTTAGTCATGCTCATGCATTAAGAGACGTAAGAAAGAAACTCCTTAAACTAACACAAGGTTTCATCTCTTCTCATATCGTCAAAATTGTCGGTCACAGCTTCGTCTGCAAACCGGGACACAGCACATTGTCCGCGAACGACTGCAATGCGGGACATGGGGGTTATTATGACCATTACAAACCTGCATGGTTCCAGGCAATTCAATATACGACCAACAATTGCCTTGTTATTTTTTGGTATTACAACGTCTTATTATTCTGACCGAATTAATACTACTTTGGCTGTCTATGAATGGATTTTAAATACGGTGACATTAGGGAACTTGACTTCACGTATTTAGTGTCACGTGACTGCTGACTGGCTGGAACTTGTCTGGGAATAAGACGTCATAATCCCCCATATCGTGTACCTACACTTGTGCGACTGCGGTGCAAGCCACTTTCCTCATAATTTGTTAGAACATTCACTAATAGATTGAGAGCTGGTAGCAAATTTTGAGTAGGTATTTGAGGTGAGAAGCGGTTTTTGTGGTAAGCTGACTTTATTAAAGTCACTTACTGGCTCGTGTAGAATTCTAGTTCTATACAGTCAGGCTCCCAGGAACTCCCCCCCATATCTACGCCCATCATAATGTCAGTGAGCTATCAAGCTAGTATTTCTGGATTCGTGTAGACAAAACTTGTTTCATTTTTAAGCTAGTTCTTAGTAAATTCCTTAGCGAGCAATGTAAAGACAGTTCAAAAGAATCCCAGGCATAAGAGATTTTATTACTTTCAGGATGATGTGGGCTGTTTGGTGTTTTTTCCTAGTCAAAGTGCTGGGGCCAACCGCTTTAGTACTACAAGTTGTGGTCGTTCTTTTAACTTCAGTATTATTCAACCATGATTTTTATCCAGAGAACACTGCTATAAAAGGTGAGGTAATTTATTAATATTTTGAAACATATTCGGTACTTACCTATAATCTGAGAGCTGTAAGCAAATTTTGAGTAAGTGATGAGGGAAGCTGAACCTTGTCATATCACTCTCCTATTACACTTTAAAATTTTTATACAGGATTTTTTGACAGAGACACATTACAAGGTTTCAGCTTGCCTCAAGTACCTACTCAAAAATTGCTACCAGCTCTTGGTTTACTACTTATCGAAAGCAAATGTTTTTATTAATATACATGTTGTAACAAAAGTAAAAATACTGTAGGTTGTGTCTGTAATCTGTATAAGACAGTTTACTGTGAAAGTAGCATCGGCGCTTCCCCATGAAAATTACAAGATTTATTTTAAAGAGCTGATTATTTGAATAAACACACAGCTTGAACTCTAATATAAGGAACACATAAACACGTATAAGTATTATATCTTTTGTTACACCCTGTAGTAACCATAAAGCATTTTCATTATCATATCAATTATGCGAATTGTGACTTACAGATAACCAAGTCTTTGATTTTGTGATAATCGGCGGGGGAACGGCCGGTTGCGTTATCGCCAATCGTCTCACTGAGGTCGGGAATTGGTCAGTGCTGCTTGTAGAAGCTGGAGACGATCCCCCTTTTATATCAGAGGTAATCTTTAAAGAGTCTCACTGGTTCCCAAATCCTCGATCCCAAAAAGCCGCCAAATTAACCAGCACATCTTTCTCACCAGAGTCCTGGTCTCTCGCTATTGTCGATGCCGGCGCTTCCTGAATGGGAATTGTATACCCAAGACGACAAGTTCTCGAGTCAGGCCCAGAAAACTAAGAGCGTAAGGATGTGGCAGGGTAAAATGTTAGGAGGATCCAGTAGCCTCAACTATATGTTTTATGTCAGAGGCAACAAGGCCGACTACGACGGGTGGGCGGCCGAAGGCAACGATAACTGGAGCTGGGACGACGTTCTCAAATACTTCATTAAGAGCGAACACATGAACGACGAACACATTTGGCAAACCGACTCTGCAAGCTTGCACGGCAAACGCGGCTACTTGGGTGTCTCCAAGTCGCACTGGAACGAAACGGAGGAATATCTGCAGGCCTTCGAAGCGGCAGGCCACAATATCGTATACGATCTCAATGGTAATCAGCAGCTCGGCTTCGGAATACCGTTCTTTACGATTGATGACAAAGTTCGCCAGAGCACTGCTTTCTCCTTCCTCCGCCCAATAAAGGATCGCCAGAACTTATATTTAGCCAAAAACACAAAGGCGAATAAAATCATCTTCGACGAGGATAACCGAGCTGTGGGCGTAGAACTCACGAGTTTGAATGGCGATCGGAAAGTCGTAAGGGTTAAAAAGGAGGTGGTCCTCTCCGCCGGGGCCATCCACAGTCCTCAGCTTCTTATGCTCTCTGGTATCGGACCTAAGAAGCATCTCAAATCTTTTGGAATAAAACCGGTAGTAGATTCACCAAACGTCGGCTCGAATTTGCAGGATCATATGATAGTGCCGGTGATTTCCAAGTCGGAAAGGCGAGATATGAACTCTTTAATAAAGAACTTTGACGTTTTTAAGAGGATCGAACACGTGAATTTGCCATCTATCGTTGGGTTCGTCGCTCTCGACAAGTCTCAACCGTATCCGGACTATCAGGTTTCGGCTTTCCCCATGCCTGCGGGATCCCTCGTCTCAACGCTATTCGCGGGTCAGGTTTTCGGATACAACGACGCGATATGCGAGAGTATCGCTCAATCCGGCACCCACGATCAACTCTTCACGTTGATAACGTATCTTCACCCCTGGTCTAGAGGCCGGATCACATTGAAATCGGCAGACATTGACGACTCGCCGCTGGTCAACGTCGGATATTTCACCGACGAGCGCGATCTCGACAAGTTCGCGAGATCAGTTGCAGATTACGTTTCCATATTCAACACTCCTTTCTTTCGAAACATATTGTCAGAGGTTGTGTATTTGGAGCAAGATAGATGCAAAGGTCATGTATTGGGCAGCCACGAATACTGGAAATGCTACGTGTTAAACTTAGCTGCGAGCCAGTTTCATGTCTCGGGTAGTTGCTCAATGGGACCTCGGGAGGACGATGTCGTGGATAAGTACCTCAAAGTCAGAGGTGTAAAAGGGCTCCGGGTTGCCGATGCTAGCGTAATGCCCTCAGTGGTCAGCGGTAACATCAACGCTGCAGTAATCATGATTGCCGAGAAAGCTTCCGATATGATTAAATTGGATTATACTGAAAGTTAAAAATAATAATAATGCCAATCCACGGCCAGTTCGGACCTAAGACTAGCGCATCTAGTGGTGGACGAAAGTTACCTTGACTAAATGTCCTAGGCTGAAATGAAGCTATCACCACACTAACAAAACATGAATAGGGTTTCTGTAGGTATGTATGACTAGTAATGGAAAATAATACTAGGTCATATCACAGAGAATATGCGTGTAAAACAAAATTTATTGAATGCAAATTATTGTGATGGTGGGATTGGTGGGCTTGTGGCGGTACCCACATTAAGCGGTACCTACAATAGCTGAAATGTATCACGTTGACTTCGGTCTGACCGAGTATAATCCCACCACGTTCATCTCCACAGGCTAAAAGATATACAGAACGACAAAAAACTCTGAATTCTGTTGAGAAATAAGTAAGACATTAGTGGTTTAAGTTTTCTACCCATTCCTTTCTCTCAAAACGTAATTTAGTATGAACTTTGTATGCAGCTTATAGACCTTGACGTCACATTCAATATGGGATCTCTCTTTCTGACTACTTTACAGGCTTGTAGTTTTGGGGTTTTCAATTTTATCAAAAAAACTTTTTGGATTACAACGTTTTTCAATAACGATATTTTTATTTAAAGAAAGAAAATAAAATAATGCATATTCCCTATTGTCTGCGATGTTTAGGCACTTTTTGCACGCAGACTACAGACACGTAATCTATTATCTAAGACGCTGTTGTTAGTAGGGGAGCCTAAGAGTGGAATTTTGGATTTACTCAAATCTAAATAAAGTATAAAAGTCAGATTTCTTCGTTCGGTTCTTGAAAAGATGTAAAAACATCTTTATATTCTTCAAGCACAGAAATATAATCGAAATCGTTACCAGGTTAAGGTTGGGGGTGTTAAAAAGACATCAAAGAACACTTCTTCATAAAGCACAGATGATTTAAATGTAAGCCTGTCATTATTTATATTATATGTCATTTAATAATAATAATAATAATAATATTATATATAATTTAGTATAATTAAGCCTCATATTTTCATAACCCAGCGTCCCAGATTTTTTATGTCACATTCAACTAAATGCTTTAGGCCTTGCTGTCTAAAATCGTCCAATAAATGTTCAATATAAACAATATTTTCAAAATAACAAAATAAAAATTTTTATAACCTTAAAATCGCTGTAGCGTCTTATCCCACCACTAAAATAAAAAATGTCGTTAATTTTTTTTTCAGCATTTTACCTAATTTAAAAAGCTAGGCCTCCACGACGCTCGAGTTGCTTACAAAATAGCACTCTCACCTCACCGGCTATGTAGCATTGAATGAGAAAACTATTGTTTTATTTATAGGTTAAATAAATATGAATACGGGTACGGTAGGTATAATATATGACTAGTAGAGGAAAATAATACGAGGTTATACACATAATAATTGTCTGTGATGTTTAGGTACTTTAGCGCACGCAGACTACAGAACGTTATTTAAGACGCCATTGTAGCATTGAATGCGAAAACTTTTGTTTTATTTGTTTTTATATAGGTTTCTAAATAAAATTTTAATGAAATGTTTCTAAGAAACGATTAAAACTTTACTATATCTGAAGACATAAGTTGAGAAGCGGTTAACTAACATTTTAAAAACTGCCAGATTTTTGTGTAACTGTTTAGGTCCGAAAAAATAGTTTTAAATTAAAATAATTAGATTTGACATATACTACATAGACAAGCTAGATAATGAAATCGCAAAATTCGAAGATTTATCAAAAATTTATGGGAAAAATCAGTATTTATTCGGTTGTAAAATAATTCGATTCTTCGACTTACGTCTTCATTTATTAAATTATATTTAGAAATGTTTTGCTGTCCTTAATATTATATCTCAAAAACATAAAAGCGTAGTGAAGTGGACACGAGACAGCATAAATTATATTTACTAGAGGACCCGAGAGACATTGTATTGCCAGACTAATTTGTAAATCGACTTGAGAATGGTTTTTCTCGAGTCCGCACAAAAATTTTAGTATAGTTCGTATTATCCGAGTTAAATAACAATAATTAGTAATTTTTACAATAATTATTTCTTAATTTATCTTTCGACATCTTGTATGTTGGCAAACCTATTTTACTTACTGTAGTTTCTTAAAATGAAGTATTAAAGTGTGTTTCCTAGTATTATCAATGGCAGTGTTCGGTAGCGTTTTTTGACGCATGCGCTGTGAAATTTTATACTGCGCAGGCTACATTTTTTTTGACGTCGTCATGACAACGCATGCGCATAAGAGATTTTGCGCGCGCATACACATATGCAAAAACGCTACCGAAGACGGTCAATGTATTCTGTGGTATTAAACAAGGTGTAAATAATAAAAACGCCGTTGCTGTTATTATTTATTGCTTTACTTACACCTTAACAGCCATTTTAGCTATTCTATCCTCAATCTGTCGTCGAATATTTGCGTTAACGTTCGGTAAGTCCAAATTTTTTCTCACGGCTGTCTCGATCTTTTGCACGAGTTGTATTTCTCTGGGCCAAGCGATAAAATTGGTCACTTTGCAGTCTGTTGCTGAGCCAATTCTGCCTGTCCTACCAGCTCGGTGAATATAATCGGCGGTGTAAAGCGGAAAATCATAGTTGATGACGTGACGAGTCTGTAAGCAATACATTTTGTTAAAACTAGCTCAGTCGAAAGCCGAGCCACCTAATAAAAACTGATTATTGTATCGTAACTTTTTATATGAATAAGGTGTCAAAAAGCTTGGCATCACATGTAAAGCGGAAAACATACTGATCGGACGCGATTGACAGCCGCGATCTATATAATAATTGCACAATCAGGGAAGCTGAAACAGACCCAGATTGGGGATCTAAGTAAATTGGTCGCGCAATGTGTCGGATGACAGGTCAGCTTACGTGGAATTGACTCAACTTACATGGGGGAAATTTAAAGAGAGCCAGTTGACGGACCTACGTCATTGAAGTGTGTTAACTAGAAGGCGTAAGTCACGTGCGTATTGTATGGACTGTCAGCCGTTTCCGATCAGTTTTTTTCAGCTTTACAATGTATTTTTATTCAAACTTACTCTTAAAATGTCCAGTCCTCTAGATGCAATATCTGTGCACGACAACACATTAACTTTACCAGTTGCATACTCTTCTAGTTTGCCCATTTTCAACGGCACAATCATTTGTCGATTCAAATTAACACAGTCAATGTTATTTTCATTGAGAAACATAGACACAAAGTCACAAGTGGCAGTTTTGTTTGAAAATATCATGACTGGCCGCCGTTGATTCATATCAGCTTGGACGAGTTTTAGTAGTTCAACTGGTTTCTGAGCTTTTCCGAGACGGAGGAATCTAAAAAAGTGAGCACTTCTTTATTTATTGCGTTGTTAATTTCAGAGACTATCCTACTAATTTTAGCGTTCGCACGCTAAAATTTGTAAGTATGGACTGGTATGGATGGTAGAATAATAACTCCCACATCGGTTTAGGTGACGGTGGCCGGCTTCACAGAAACTAGGCAGGCCCAGTTACGCAGGAGTAACTTATAGCGCCCAAGAGTGTGCGCAGTACACAAGAGCTCTTCCTTTACTCTCATAATCCAGTGGGACGGATGACCGATAAGACTAGCGAGATATCAAGCGAAGGACCGATTTTTTACATGCCCATCCGACGCATAGATCATCCTACTTATCAGACAATCAGGTGATCAGTCTGCAGCCTGTCCTAACTAACTTAGAAATAACATGTTTCCAACGCGGGAATCGAACCCACGACATCCGGGCGAAGAGTCGAGCTCTGAACCACTAATCCACGGAGGTGTCAAACGGATGTATGGAAGTTTGTTAAGCGCTCTACACACATAAGCTGTCGACGGCACATGTTGGCATCACGTACTCGCGTGTGTCACTGACACATGTGTCAAATGTTGCCGACATGTGTCAGCGGCGGTGGCGACTTAGGTGTTATATTCGTAAAAGCCACTGCATAAATTTAAATAGACTAGAGGTCGCCCTTTGGTTAAAATTGACCATTCAATTTGACGTAAAGGTCTCATTACCAGACCATTAAATTTTATGAAAAAAAAAAACAGATGTCAGTCATAAGCAAAAGAGTATTTTGAATTTGTGTATGATTAGCGTGTCATAAATATTGTAATGTGCGTAGCGTTTTATTTATTAAACATATCCAAAATTAAAGCATATTTTAAAATAATATTGGTATCCTACCCTCCTTCATATCAACTATAACTGGGAGAAATTTCATGCTTTCACATCAATGCGTCTTTCGTAAAAAGGGGTACAAAGTTTTCCGCTCGCGTAATAATATTTAAATAGATATGAAGTAGCTATACCCTCGTTTGACAGAATGAAGGCTATGTTTTTTGCAGGAACATATCAAAAACTATTTTACCCAGTAAACCATGGGGCCAGCATGAAAATATAAAAAATGTGGTAGCAAGCAGCAGCCTCTACAGATTGCATAGTCACTCACAACTTGACAAGAATTGCCTCAAACTATTCTAGTAACAGTGCTTGTCTTGCGTTAAGGTACTACTTACTTGTGGGGTATATGAGGCAGCAATCGGTGTATCTTGTTTGTAGTGATGGTGTGTAGGGACTCTGGTTGAACAAAAGAGTTAACAGCTTGAGGCAGCTCATGTGGAAGAGTAGCACTCACTAAAGTCACTTGACATCCTGATGGAGGAGTTTGTATGTTTACTTTGTAGCAAATCTGAAAAAAAATCCATAGGTATGCTCTACATCATATGTACTAGCTTTAGTTTATTAGTGAAAACAATTATGTTGCAAAAGATTTTAAAAAAATGAGAAAATACATTAATAATGAGAATTAATATAAATAAATTCTAAAAATGCAATCTTAAAGATGAAATTTTGGAAGTCCCACAAAACTTCAGAATGGATTGTGGTATATTTAGGGGGCAAGAGAACAGACGGGTTACTGATGGAAAGCAACTGCCGTCGCCCATGGACACTCACAACATCCGAAGTCGCAAGTGTGTTGCTGGCCTTTATGAGGGAATAGGGATAGAAGGATTAGGGAAGTTGGGCCACCGGTAAACTCACTCACTGAACCTGACAGCACAACCCCATTTCACAGCAGTTTTCTGTGAGGTCATGGTATTACTCCAGTCGAACCAGCCCTTTCGTCTCGAAGCATGGCACTCCCACGGCAATGAGCATCCATATTATGTATTTGAGATCGGAAAATGTCTCATTGGTACATACCTCCACTTGGGTTCAAACCTGCACCATCTCAAGTGCAAACCAAAGGTTACCCATTAGGCCACAGTTTCTCTTGAATTTCAGATACAGTCAATGTATGTTAGCTGACTTAATTTATAGAATTCTTAAATTCGAATTAAATGCTCTTATGGCATAAATCATTTAGATACAAGTTAACCAAACATCAATACTCACAGCAAACTTTTTTAACAAATGTGAAAGTTTTTCTATGAAACTATCATCTAATAATGTATCAGCTTCATCTAGTACTACATGATGGACATTATGAATTTTGTAAATCCCAGTGGTGACCAGTTTGCTGTAAGCTCCAAGTGTGGTCACTAGCAGGTCACAGTATTCTATTGGTGGATTCAGCATCTTCTGTTTAGTGCGACCACCCACTAGAGTTGACACATTTATATTTAAGTTCTCACAGATATTCCTAGCGACATCTCCAATCTGTGTAGCTGTAACAAGCAAATATTAATTAGATATTTTTTTATATAAAACCCTTGGCAGCATACATATCGGTTGCTTTAATTAAATTTTAAAATTAATGTTTATTTGGATATAGTTTTTCTTGTACCTATAAAGTGATATGATGACGGCCTTATCAAAGCTATTGATACTCCTTTGTATAGACTTATCCATATTCCTTATGGTCAAATGTTACTAAATATATAAAACATACCTAATTCTCTGCTAGGTGTAATAACTACAGCTAAGGGACTGTTAAAGTCTTCGGCTATACTTGGTTTCCACTCTAGAATGTGTTGAATAATTGGAAGCAAATATGCTAAAGTTTTTCCACAGCCCGTCTCCGCTGTTATAGCAGTATTATGACCTTGTAAGATGGGTTTGAAAGACATTCCTTGTATCTCCGTAGGCAATGAATATTGCAATCTGGACATAACCTCTAATAGTTGCGGACACAAACCAAGCTCTTCAAACGTTCTTTTGCTAGTTTTCTTATACTCAGTTTCACTAGACTGTTCATGTATGATGAAATAATCATTTTTAGACTTTGGATGAAACCAACTCTCGGATGCTAGCTTAACACCATCAAATTTACTATATGTCTGCCCAGGGTAGTGATTGAATTCTGGTCTTTTACATGTTATAATTGGCATTTTCTTGTTTAGTTTTTGTACACTATAATATCTACAATATGATGTTTTAAAAAAATCCCGGAATTTCGACATTTTCCAAGAAATAAAGTTATGAAAAGCGGGGAAAAAATCTTTCGACAATGTTTTGTTACGGCATTTTGATTTTTTTTTGTTTTGATTTTTGACACTGACACGGCGGTGTACTTTGCCATATATTGCCATATATTTGTATATACAAAGGTAGGGAATTAAAGGCGGTAGGAAATTTAATACGGAATTTAGGATTTCGGATAGTTAGTAAATTTACAAGGTTTGTAGTAAATATTATTAATAGGCTCTCAATTCAGAATCCTTGTTAAAATATTTTTAACTCGATTAAAAAAAAAGAAGAAGTCTGCCGCGGAAATTTAAATTAAAATATTTAAATTATAGAAGAGAATAATTTTTTTTCCGATTGCTCCGATTTTTGTATAATAATTTTGTATGTTTTTTTGTATAAAATACAAATTCCGTTGTATAATAATATATTAACTTAACGCGAGTGAGTGTGTATAATTTGCCCCGCCACCCGCAGACACCAGCACTAATCACTACAATACCATTAAAAAATATAAAAAAAGTAAAACAGCTGATTTTGACTTTGACAAATCATCACATGACCGTATGACACTTGACATACGTAAAAACTTCAAAAATTCGAAACAATAATAATTCTATGTATTTGGAATATTGGAAACATAAGAATATAATTGTCTAGTAAGTCAAAATGGATTTCTCCGAGAAGGTGGTATTAATAACAGGTGCCGGTTCTGGAATCGGTGCCGCCACAGCTATTCACTTCTCAAAACTGTCAGCCAAACTTGTCCTGGTAGATAAAAAAGCCGACAACTTGAGAAGAATCGCCTTATATTGCGAAAAAGCTAAATCAATAAAACCTCTGACTATAGCTGCGGACCTAACCGAAGATTTAGACGTGGAGAGAATCGTTAAAGAAACTATTGAAGAGAACGACAAAATCGATGTTCTGATAAACAATGCCGGTATAATAGCAATGGGGGGAATAAAGAAAACCGATATGGAGTCGTTCGATAAGGTTATCTCCACTAATGTAAGATCTGCGTATCATCTCACAATGTTGTGCGTTCCACATCTAGTCAACAACAAAGGCTGTGTTATAAACGTTTCCAGTATATCCAGTAGCAAACCTAACACTATGTGCTTGGCATACAACATGTCTAAAGCTGCATTGGACCAGTTTACCAAATGCACAGCTCTGGAACTGGCAGGAGATGGTGTTAGAGTCAATTCTGTTAATGTTGGATTCGTCAAAACCAATCTGTTTAAGGATACAGGCCTAACAGAAGACCAGCTGGATTTATTCTGCAAGAATAATGCTTGCGGAACACCTCTGAAGAGAATTGTTGAAGGAGAAGAAGTTGCTAACTTGATCTCTTTCCTAGCTAGTGATAGAGCTAAGAGCATTACCGGAACTTGTAGTGTCATAGATGGAGGAAAGTCTTTGGCCTAGTTTAGCATTTATTAACATGAGATCTTGATTATTTTTACGACAGTGCAGTTATATTTCGTCTAGTCTTCGATGTCTACCTATATTTTAATAGGAAATTATTACAACTATAGGTATTATTGTGAAAGTATTAATTTATTTTAACTAAATATTGAATTATATTTTTATGTTACATTTGGTATTTTATTTATATTATGACTTTTTAAAAAGTGGAAACTATTTTCTATAAGTGCACTTTTATTAATAAGTAATACCATTATCAAGGAGGTAACCAAACTGTTAATTAACTAAAGCCTCACTACTGGCTGTTGCTGCGTGAAACTATAAATTATCACGTTTTTTCAACATTTTTTAAAAACTGCTCGGCTCCTATTGCTCGTAATGAGATATTTTATTTTTCTAAATACTCTTTAAAGTGCCTATTTCTAGAGTCAGCGTTTTTACAACTATGCTCAGTGGTACTGCCATCCTCAAGCTTAAATACCGTTAACCAACATCTAGTCGTTTTTGACGTTTTGAAGCCATCATAATCAGAAGAAAAAGCTCTATCGACGTGTTTTAGCAAAATTTTTGTAACTTTTATAGTCATTGGGTTATTGAAATGAATATTGCCGTTATGAAGTAACAAGCCCTGTGGCGTTTTTTGCTCATAACTCAAAAAGTACTTTTTGTACATAGCGACATTTTAGCTTGAGGATGGCAGGGCAGAGCTTCGCTTTGCATGGGAAAGGCCCCGGGTTCGATCCCCGGCATCTCCAGACTTTTGTTGGAAAATAAACGAAAAAACAATGTTTTATCTTTTATTTCAAGGATCAGATCAAACAATCAAAGTAAAACACTAAAATTAAATGCTTATGTGTATTTTGTTCGGATTGAGTATGCTCTTGACTGTTGCGTAAGTCTTTGGCTTTAAATTACCAAAAAATACCAGAATTTAATCTTGTCGCAAACATAAATGAAGACATAGCGAAAGAAACGAATAACTACATTTTACAAACTGCCGGATTTTTGCGTGAATGGACACTTTCGGACCGGAAAAATGATTTAAAATTAAAATATTTTGGATTTGATGTATAGCTAGATAGACGAGATATTAAGATTTATTAAAATTTTATGAAAAAAAAATTAGCATTTTCCCGAATGTTGTATAACGTTAGTTATTCGATTCTTCCACTTATGTCATCAAATGTACTTATTAAATAATTTATAATAATGAAATTGAGGCAAAGTGTATAATTGTGAAATACATTAAACCTAAACACAAATTACAAATGTAAAAGGAATTTCAGCAAACTAAGTACAACTTATGTTTAGAAATCTTGGACATTATATAGTTATAGTGAGGTACATAAGGCACCTACATTTGATATTTAAATCTGTAAAACTATTACACCACATTCAATAGACGAATCTGTCTTATCTACTCACTAGTAAATTACTGTTTTAAAAAATCTTCTAATTTTCTAATCGTTTGTAAAATCTACTAGTATTTTACACTTCGATTGTCCATGGTTAGACCTACAAAACCACATAATCCGGAATTATCACTGTTAAAGGACATCACTGTGAAGCTTTGCGCACTTTGTGTGGGGCCAAATAGGAGCGGTCCACGTTTTTCATACAAGTTTCAATGACCTATGCGCGGGGCCTAAGTAGAACTCTGCGCTAATACAGGTTGCAATAAAACCTACCGGCCAAAATTTGATGATATTGTTAAAAATTAAAACTCACGTATTTTTTTATTTTATTATAAGGAATATGCATGATTTTATTATTATTTAAATAAATCTCTCGTTATTGAAGAACGATGTAGTCCAATCAGTTTTTTGATAAAATTGAAAACAACAAAGTTACGAACCTTTAAAGTTAGAAAGAGAAATCCGATATTGATTTTGACGTCAAAGTTTATAAGCGATGGGTAGAAAATTTAAATAGCTAATATCTTACTAATTTCACAACAGAATTCAGAGATTTTTTGTCATTCTGTATATCTTTTAGCCCACTATCATAATAATTTGCATTCAATATATTTGGTTTTACA
>JAOTAV010060081.1:0-40496 GCA_026546445.1 Cyclargus thomasi
ACTAACAGAGAAAAAGAATTATTTATTACTTTTCAGTTCATCTATCATTTTTTTGCTGTGGAAGTCGGTTTTTATTTATAGTGTAAAATTAATACCTGATTCGCATTAAAATATTCAATTTATTTTTATTTTATTAAATATTATTTTAATTGTAGGTATGTAAGCAAATTTCGTGTATTACATACTTAAAATCTAGTCTTCATTGATGCACTCAGTTAACAATTCTAGTAGGTAACGCAAACAGCTATATTTATTTAACAAAAGTTTTAAGTATTAATTTTTCCTTTAAAAAATACTACAAATATTTTGTAATAAGAATTCTCTGCAACTTACTTAATTTCCTCCACTCGGCTCAATCTTAGTCTTTAAATAATATATCATTTATTTAACAAAACTTCATATTTGTTGGGGAATGAGATTGAGTCGAATTTTGCCACCAATTTTTGTAAGACCTTAGCTATCCGACCAGTAGTTTTTTTCGGTACTTATTTTAGGTTTAAATATATATCAACGACCATTACAATATTTTATAATTTTAGAGAATAGGAAAAAAGAAACTCAAACTGTAATATTTTATACGTTATATAACTTATAATACAATTGAATATATAATTTTGATAAACGGTAGTTTTATTTATCAAAGTACTGACGTAGAAATTGATTAAAAAGGAAATGGCGGACGTACGTATTTTGATCTCTATCATGTAACACACAGCAAACAGAACACAACTAATAAATTTACAGAACGCTGGCACAATCAAATACCTTAAGCCTGTCATCTAATTATCATTCAATTTTTTCGATAATTGAAATATTATACTACCTATCCATTGGTTGAGAAAAAAATCTTTCTAAACTTCAAATCATTTATTTACTTAGTTAACACGAGATTACTTATAAATAATGGAATCTTATACTCAGCGTCTAGGCGTCAGGGTCGACTTCGTTGACGATGTCGGTGGGCTGGAAGGAGGGGGCGGCGGGGGCGCCAGGGGCGTCCTCGTCGTCGCTATCGGGCGCCGCGCCGGGATGCGAGGGCACGAAGTGTGTGGGCTCTTGCGAGTGTGCCGCCGACTCTGTACCCGGTGCGGTGTATTCGCGGTTGCTCTGAAAACGAATTTTAAAGTTAGAATAAAACAAACAAAAGATTTTAAAATATAAGAATAAACTATCAGTTTTTCAAGGAAAATTTGTCAGACAGTTTATCCCAAAAATCTGTCGGTTTTTCTACTACTTATTTCTACGAAGGTCAGGTTAGTCGTTAAGCCTGGTAGACGGCCGTAACACGTAATCGCGCAGCGACATTACAACACCGAGATTGGTGGAATTTCCAGGTGGGTTAGCCGAGATAAAAACGTTATCGCTTCTTTCTTTGAGTATTTCACATAAGGCGTAACGAACCCTTATATTATTTCCATACATTTGATTTGGTGATTCTACAAAGAAGCGAAAACGTTTTAATCCAGACTAACCTTCCTGGTTATCACTAGTTTAGAATGATTTTGCAGCCTATTTTGGCGGTTCGATGCTGAAACGCGGTTATGTGTTTCAGTCCATAGTGTAAGTAAGTAGTGTTACCTGTTGCGGCGCGGCGGCGCGGACGACGTCGAGGTACATGTCGTATACGAAGCGCGCCATGTGCGGCATGTCGCGCGCCCGCATCACTAGCGGCTCGGGGACGGCCGCGCCCGCCGCGCGCTGCGCCGGCCACCGCTCGCCCGGCACCAGCTCCAGCTGCAGGCTTCGCTCCACCAGCTGATGCAGAAACGTTATATTACTTTTTTTTTGCTAATTTGATTCGCTTCAACAACTTTTTATGTTTATAAGTCCACTTATAAACATAAAACTTACAAACAAAAAACTTAATGTTGGCTCCTAGTTTTAATTTAATGTTAGTTATAGAGAATTTTATGTATGTTTTCCTAATAAAATAAAATAATAAATAAAAATTAATTACAGAACTAGTCCCGCATCTCCATTGCGACAAAATTAGTTTATCGGGACCCGTGCATTTTTCCGGGATGGGGGAAAAGTATCCTTTGAATGTCCTTCCCCGGGACTCAAAGTATCTCCATAGCAAATTTCAGTACAATCGTTTAGCGGTTAAAGCGTTAAGAGGTTACAAACAGACAGACACACTTTTGCATTTATAATACAACGCGTCACTGCTATTGGCGTATCTAGACCAATTTTGAGCCCTTTTTAACTTAGCTAAAGATAAGTAAACTAGTAAAAGGTCCATAATAAACTTCTTTAAAGTGGTGTTTCATGCCTTATGACAAGTAAATGACCTTTACAACACCTTTGTATAAGCCGCTTTATTGTATTTTATTCATGATTTGCTATGAATATGCTTATCGCCTATACACATAAGGATGGCAGACGTGACCGGTTTAGTTAAGAAGGCTATTTAAACTTAAAACGCCGGATATATGTACTAATGTTACTCGTGTTACGTAAGTACACTTTATTATTATGTCTGTATGCCAATCAATACTCATATTATAAAAGGGAATGTGAGTTGGTTTGTTTGTCGTTCCTTCACGCCCTAAGAAAGCAATTTTTTTGGCTACGATTTTTGGCATAGGCTCAGTCGATTTATCAAAGGACGGAAATTAACATAGGCTAATTTTAGTATTGGAAAAACACCAAGTTCTGGAAATAATAGTATTTTTGATATTTTCGAATTTGATGCGGGCGAAGCCGCTTTTCAAAAAATAATGTTTAGATCATTTAAAAATACAAAAGATACTCAGCCGTAGACATTCATTATCATCGCACTTTGCCGGTCCAATAAAATTCACAAAACGACTGGAATAACTTTAAAAATAAAATAGGTACCTAAGTAAATATTATGTCCGTAGCGGTCATTGAACTGTGGCATAATTTATCACATTTCATTGTTTTCTATGCTCAAAAAACACGGCAGACAGTAAATTAATAGATGTTTCTAGCCTATTATAATTTTACTAGCTGTGGCCCGAGAGTACGTCCGGGTGAAACTTTATAAATTATCCCGTTTTTCGAACATTTTTGATTATTACTCCTCGGCTCCTATTGGTCGCGGCGTGATGTAGCTTATAGTTTTTTCAATTTCACATAAAACTGGCGTGGAACGGTGTTGTGTTTCGTTCAGTGGGTGACTTTACAGGTGGCTCAACTTCCCTAATCCCCCTATCCCTATTTCCTATCCTCTCATAAACGACGGCGGTTGCTTTCCATCAGGTAACTCGAATGCTCGCTTGCCCCCTAATTATCATGAAAAAAACATAGCTGTAACTAAATGGATATTTAGAAATAAATAAGCCTTTATATGTCAAACTTTTCATTAAATCGAAGTTTTATCATCTTTCAAAATTTCTGAGTGCGGCAATCATCTGTATTGCTATATTTAAGGTACAATTCCGATCAACGCGACAGGCAGCCACGACCCATATTAACTCAAATAAAAGCCACTTATGATATAAGGTACAGGTTTCATTTTACTCTACGCCAATACAATGCAGCGGCTTCATGGGCAAGTAGACTAATGTCATTAGGAAAATAAACCTATTGCTTATGTTGTAAAGTGGCATTTTTATTGATTTTTCTTGTATCGCGGCCGCTGGCAGGAGGATTAACTTTATAGGGAAAAACAAACCTGATTGAAAGTGGGCTGCAGCTCAAAGCAGTTCCTGAACAAGCTGGCCCGCGCGAATATATACAGGCCGAGTCGCGCGCGAGAGGCCGCCACGATGAGCCGACGCAGGTCGCGCACGTGGCCCACCGCCTTCGTCCGCACCAGCGACACCAGAGCTATGTCGTTCTGCTGACCCTGGTACTTGTCCACCGTCGTCACCTGAATGCATTTAATACATTAATGGATAAATGTAAGATAGGTTGGCGTTACTCAGCAATGTTTTTTGGTCACTATTTGTCAAACTTGCACACATTAAATAAAACGTTTATTGAGATAATACGAATAGATGAAGCAAGCCCATCATTTGACTACGTATAAATTTAATGAATGACATCTCATGTAATTTAATATAATCAGCCCCCTTTCACATGCACCCGGTCACCACACTATAGCCGGGCAGTTTTGTGTTCCTGTTAATGTGAAAGCGTCTACACAAATCCTTACATTATTAAGTCGGTCGTCGTATTTATCATACGTAAGCACGACACCCAATCACCGGACGGTCACGTTAACGGCATGTGAAAGTTGTCACAGTACTTTATACACTCGCTACTTTACTCGGTTCGGCGACCGTTTGGCTACCGTGTACGCGTGAAAAGATGTCCAAGGTATAAGCTGGTGCACATTACCTTGTGCGGCCTCCCGATTAGAGGGTTGTCGGCGCAGCGCTTGTTGATGACGTCACGTATGAGATGTTTCTGTCCGTTGTACGTGGTCAGTATGGAGATCTTGTCCGCGGGCCACCCCACCAGCCTCATATACATGAATACCGCTACCACGTACTCCGCTTCGGCTAGATTCTACAATAAAGTCATTTATTATTGGTCCGATCGTACGCCAATTTTTAGTTACAGAAGCTTTTTAAAAATTTCGGAATGTTATAAAAATTAAAATGTACACTTAATAATAATGAGTCATATTTCCTATAAAACAAATTTTGCCGGTGTCGAAATCAAAGCCAAGTTATGTAGTTGTAGTAGTAGTATGTATTACGTAGGAGAGCAACTACTCCACAAAATCTACAAGCCAGCAAGAAATGAACTTAATATTGAAGAGCATCTTACAAGAAGGTGGTGCTTGCTCCGAGTAACGTGCGATCTTAAGCAAGTTGAGAATCACATCGGGCGTTTTGTCACAGGAGCGAAGCAATCTTGGGATGTGGACTCTAGGAAATTCACGGACGTTGTTCATAGAGTCCATATCCCGTAGCTCTCATTGTACATACATTCGGCTTTTGATCTAAGCCGCAAATTATGCTAATTTCCGATGAGATTCTGACGCTCCGCGTACTGCCCGGAATTTCTAATATGCTTTCGTATGGTATCTGACAAGCATCCGAATTTTTCTGATCAAAAATTCGTATAATGACTTAAACATATTTTACCTGGTAGAAGTAAGGGCTAGGCTCGGTCTCGCCGGCGCCGTTGAAGTCGTCAACATTGATCAGCTGGAAGTCGTATCGCAGACCGGCGTTGGCGGCGCGGTACTCGGGCCGCCGCGCCACGTGGGCCAGGTCGCCCAGCGCGCGGTACCGCCAACGGTACAGGTTGCAGATGCTGTGATAGCCAATCAACATTAAAATTCTGTAGTCTGCATGGATCGACCAACACCAGAACAATTAGTCGGATAGCATCAATCAATCAACACCACTAGAGCAGGCGGTTGAGACTGAATCAATCAATCAACATCAATAGAATAGGTCGTTTATACTGCATAAATATATAGATATTGCAGATGCTGCACCAATGCCAATCATCATCAAAGAGTCAACAACCTTTAAACCAAAATTACTATTACGGTCCTAAATGATGCGTTGCTAACGCATCATTTAGAACCGTATTTTTTGTTCTGCCACCAAACGTGTACATGCTTAATTAATATATAATTCTGAATTAATAAAAGTTTTATAATAATCCAAACCACAACTATACACACTGTATGGTTAAGTAGGTTCTTAGTTACTTTTTTAATGATAATTGTTTCTAGGCCGATTTCGACCATGGGCGACTGCTGTCTGTCCGAATTTCAATTTATTCTAGTCAGCCACAACATACCTGGGTCTCGCTCGTCCCTGAGCGTCGAGCTCAACGTACGGGACGCCGAGGCGAACCATCCTCGTGAACAAACTCTGCTCCATGTTGCAGTACTTCTGGAAGGCCATGTTCTTGACCACGGGCGGTAGCTGGTGATGGTCGCCGATCATGATCCAGCGCTTCAGCCGCGACCGCCCATCCTGCGGGTTCTGCAGCAGCAGCGGTATAAAGGTTTCGATCTCCAGGATTTGCGCCGACTCCTCCATTAGGATGTTGTCGTATTTGAAACCTGGCAGCGTAGGGTAACAAATTTGAAGGGTAACAAGTTTGAATGGTGAGTCACTAAAATATAATTAAAAATTCAATGTCAAGGCAATAGTCAAATAAAAAGAAACAAGTTTTTTTTATGAAATGAAGTATATAAAACATATTTTTTGAACTTTTATCATAATACTGGCTGTATAGTATATACAGGGGGTATATGGAAAAATAAATTGTGATATTTTTCCGAAATAAATAGCGGTAGGTCAGCTAATTTTATTACAACCCATATAGTAGTTTTGTGAAAAGTTTTCGCGTGTATTTTAGTTATTATCAACAATACCTTACTAATATTAGTAAGATGTTGTTGATGATGTAGGCTCACCCATCTGCACGAGTTCTGAGCGCTTAAGCGCGGCATGCGTGCACGTCATGGCGATGATCTTGGCCTCCTTCACCAGCAGGTACTTGGAGCGGTCTAGGCCGGACCTCAGCAGCTCGAATGCCCGAAACTCCTCCAGCTCCTCGAATATGTGATCTATGTATCTGTTGCAAAAGAAATGCCTTAAAAACATCAAAAATGCCCGAGCTTTTTTATTCGTGTGATACCAATGAACAGGGCGTTTTTTTGCGTTTGTTATAATACTAGCTGTCCCATTTTCTATTTTGGTGGGCGTTTAAAAATAATAGCCAATTCTGAGACATACTGAACACGCCTATATAACAATAGCTAAAGTCGTTTCGGAAATGTAAGGTGATACGAGGCATTGTGATACGAGTATTTTATATAAAAGATGTTCAACTTACCTGTAACAGCTTTTAGCGACCTCCATGTCATCTTCGTAGCATTTCCCGGGGAACAGCGGCTTCGGAGCGTCGTCGAAGAACTCGTGGAACGGAAACTCTTTCGCTATCGTCTCCACTGATTTACTCTGAAAAATTACATTTCGAACTAATTTATATTTTTTATTATTTAACAAGTAGAGGACCTTAAGAGTTAATATAGGGGTAGTAATAGCAAAATTGTAATTGTTGGTTTTTAGACTTCTGTAGTTATTTTACCTGGTCCCGCTCGCAGGCTCTCAGGAATGCGGCCCAGCGTGGACGCACGTGGTACACGTGGAAGTGGTGGGCCAGCTCGCAGGTGGCACCGGCGTCGCTGGCACCAAGTGCTGCCGCCAGCCGGGACACGCGCTCCAGCTGCGCCAGACGCGTCGCCAGCACGTAGTTTACACGCCCGTACCTGCGAGCGCGCACGCAATTTTTTTTAATTGTAAATTATATTCAAAGGACATATTTCTTTATATACCTAACGTTTCTATACTAACTTTACGTCAAACCATAGCGCAGGTCCTGTATGTTTAATTTTTTATTTTTTTAGCGATAACTCTCTCTTACGGAAATTTTTATAGGCATGTTGATGATGTCAGACCTACATATCTTGTTCAGGTTATATCAAACGTAGCCGTCAGATGAAGACTTACATTAAGTTGACATAATCTGGCCAAATGACGAAAGTCCATTAACTGCCTATGAATGAATGGTATCGATGGTAGTATCTTCATTGTTTCGTCTTCATAACTTGCACCATTTTTGTCGCAAGTTGGAATATTGGTGGTCTTACCTTGAGAAGTCTTTGTCAGTCTGCAGAGCTTCTTCACCGTGTCCGAGACGCAGCAGATGTCTTTCATCGACGTCCAACTCGGCAACTTTCTCGAAGAGCTGATTGAGCGCCTGGTTGCTGTGCGTCACCACCAGGGTGCGCTGCCAGGGGAAATTGTGGTACAGGTTCGATATAATCTGCACCGCCACGTCAGTTTTACCTGCAATGAGGAAACAAGTTTGTTTATGGACATCAAGTTTTTTAGTTAATTTTTAAGTTGTACTTGTATTCGAAAGCACAATTTTACGTATCCACTTTTATATAACGATATTCATGTCACTAATATTATAAATGCGAAAGTATGGCTGTTTGTCTGTTACATCTTCACGCCCAAACCGCTTAACCTATTTTGCTGAAGTTTTGTATGGAGATACTTTGAGACCCGGGATAGGCATTTTTATACATTTTAAGTTAATATTGTTACCTGTTCCAGGCGGGCCGACAACTAGCGTCAACCCCGGCTGCATGCCCGACCTGATAGCCTCTACTTGTGTTGGGGTGAACAGAATGTTGTTCCTGTAATAATTATAGTTATAGTTTTACAGTAACAAAACTTGTTTTTCATCCACTTATTCTACTTTATTAATTAATCATTTACAATAATTTTGTTTTACACGACCGGTTCCAATAAATCATCATCAGGTGTAACATACAGTAGATTTTTTTAAAAAAAAGTAATGAAACTTAGGGTTGTCAGCGTCACGAATTTTTCTACAATTAGGTACGTTTTAATATACTAAAATGAAAACTATTTCTACCAAAAAAAAATACCAATTTCATGTTTGTAGATGGATCTTATATAGAATATTTGAAACATGAATTTCCAACAAGAAGTTACAGTACAGTCAATATCATATACAATTATATTTTGTTTAGCTACACACAATTTTTTTGCCTATTCTGTTTTTTAATGACAGAATTCGCTTTACACTTGGTATACGTTCTACGTACATAAGTAGAAATTAATTCAAAGGTAAATAGTGAACCTAAGCGATTTGGTCACATGTTAAACTCACCTGACAGATCACAATTCGATTAATATTGATTAGGCAAACGACGGTATTGAAAAAACGTAGGTCTGCAATCTGCCTATGAATTAATTTCTTCGATGGCATGATATAGTACAATCAGAGAAGTTGAAACAGATACAGATCTAAGTAATTTGGTCGGGTTATTATTCTCGTTATCAAACTTAGCCGACAGATCACGACATACATGGAATTGACATATTCTGACCAAATGGCGTAGGTCCGTCAACTGGCTCTTTTTCAATTTCCCCTAATATACATACTTCTTGGGTTCGTTGTAAAGATAGGGTCCGCGCTTGGGCTGCACGTGTGGCTCCACTACGATGACCTTGCTTTGTTCGTCCTCGTCCATGGCGTTGTCACCCAGCTCCTGTTTACGTACCACATTCTCGAACGTTAACCTAAACAAAAAATCAAATTGCAAAAAACATTGCAGAGGAATTGCTATACAATTAGTTTTATTACATTTTGTTAAAAAATCTAATAGTTTCGATAAATTATTTACTTCAAAATCAATTTAAATTAATTGTGAAATCACTTTTTTGCAAAATTTGTAGTTATTTACAAGAAAAATGACAAAATGAAATGCTCTTAGCAATATTGCGAAGTGACCTTTCTAGGGCGGCTGTTGAGCCTATTTCTTTATTATGTTACATAATGTAGAACTTACTTGAATGGCCTGACAAGTTTTCTCGGATCGTCAGTTTTTACTTTAATTTCGTGGCCCGGAAAACTGTTCCGCAAATGTTCCATGTCCAAAAAAGTGTCATTGAAATCCAATGTTGGAATCTCATTAGGCATCCTGAAATAAAAAAATATATATAAAGAAAGTGATCGAATGAAGTACTCAAAAAACAAGCTACAAACAAGGTAAAAACAAGGTACGTAGTTCGGCTGTGGATATATACTTTTTTAAGCATGTTCAACTCACGATTGTGAACCGATTTGCAAAATTTTGTATGCTGAATTCGACCTTATTTGAAGCAATCCAAAAATCCAAAGAATAATCTATTCTTGTCGAAAGACTGACTTAGCCGAAAAGCTTCATTTTTTTAAAGACCTACTTAACCCAGAAGCGCTAAACTATTTTTAACCCACCTGGTGTAGTGCGCCTGCCCGGGGTCGCCGTAGCCCAGCACTATGTCGTGTAGCCAGTCCGGCACGACGCACTCCGTGTTCATGAGCTCGCGGATAGTCTCCAACACCGCCTTGAAGTTGTTCTCCTTCGGCTTCCGACGCATCACAATGTTGAATGTCTCGTATACGTCCTACAATATACCCATAGTTAATGTGGTATACTATTTTATCGGAAACGTTAAATCCAATGACATTAAAAATTTGCTGTATTACTTTAGCATTGCATAATTATATAATAATTAAAAGGCGAAGTTATACGCGAAAAAAATATAAAAATCATATACGCGGTAGACTGAGAAATCTTTTCCTGCTTTGAATTCGTTTAAAAATAGAATAGAATTGTAATATTATTTCCTGACTTTCTTTAGGATTTTTTTTAAATTTTTTTAGGCAGTCAGATTTGGAAATAACAAGAAATCCAATCATTATGTTGTTATCCTTCTAAAATTGACGCAGGCCTCACCCAGCATAACATCACCCAGCTTATGTTACTATCCTCACCTCTTTTCCCTTGCTGGCCTGATCCAAGTCCAGCCTGTACTGGTTAGGGTCGAGCAGGAGACGGAACGTTCTGGAGTCCCCGTCCAGTTCTGGTCTCGGCTCGGGTCCCTCCTCGATGACCCTGCCCGAGGCGTCCAGCATCCCCTCCACTTCGCACCCCCTCACGTACACAATACCCGCCTGCTCCACCATACTCTTCTTGTAATCGTATTTTGTTCCTGTGTAAATATTACGGTTGTAATAAGTGTACAGGGCTTCGCCTACTTATTTTTATATTTACCTAACTTACTAAAAAGTGATTTTAACATAGCACAAAAAGGATAAATAAAAGTTTCAAAACAAAAAAGTAGACTAGTTGGTTCCCGCAACTTCGTTGCGCAATAATTTGTATATCACACGACAACCGTACATTTTCCCAGGATAAAAAGTATCCTATATGTTTCGCAAACCTAATAGTTCTTTTCGATATGTGTTCTATAACTGTTCCTTAGGGGGTGCTAACATTAACTATTTTGCAAAAATATTAAATAGACAGACACTCCAAGTGTATTGTTTTATTATATGTATAGAAAAGTGATTTAATTCCTTACTATGGTGTTTTTTTTTGTAAAACTCGATCCCTTCTTAGACCTTCTTTGAAAATCACCTACACAATCACATCAAATACTATAAGCTCACCGATGCCCTGGTTCGGGCGGACCGTGATGAGGAAGCAGACATCGTGTTTGCGGAGGCTCTCCCACTCGTACTTGATCTCGTTGCGGACGCTCAGCGTGACGGTGACGTCAGCTCGCACCCGGGACGGCGCCTTCTCCCCGATATTGGGTTTGGCCACCTCCACCACGGCGAAGCTCTGGATGGGGTGAGCCATGCGCGCCCAACCACCGAAGTACACGCTGCCGTCTTCCGCACGCCTGCATTAAAACGTTTGTACCATGATGAAATTGAAACAGAGCCAGTTGACGGACCTACGTTATTTGGTCGGAATGCGTCAATTCCATGTAAATCGTAATCCGTCGCATTATTAAGCAAATGCGAGAAATTACTGAGTAATTTCTTGTCCGTAATCTGGCTATATGAATCAAATTCCCTGATAGTTAATCACATTACATCAACCCCCTTATCCATTAAAATATTTGAAGAGTGTTTAACTAATCAAGACTAGACGTCCTTTTTTGAAATATTGAAAACGTCATACGAAAGAAAGGGACAGCTAACCTTGATGAGTTAAACACTGTTTAAAAATTTTTATAAATAAGGGGTTATAAGTTATAAGCTGACAGAATTCTTTTATTTTATAATAAGCTATTATTTTCCTGCGGCTTTGGTTGCGTGGAATAAATAACCGGACTGAACTGAGACAGAGACTGAACCATGTATATTATAATATAACATCCATTTTAACAGTGCTTTCGGCAAATAAAATAATTGTTATTATTAATAAAAAGTAAAGGAATAAAAAGTATCCTAAATTCAAAGTCAGCTAATACCCTACCTGTATACGGAGCCATTTGTACGTGAGTCCAACTGGCACTTGCCCAATCTTAATAAAATAGATATAATTATAGCCTCTGTGATAATGGAGCAATCCAACAGTGAAAGAATTTTGAAAATCGGATCAGTATTTTTTAAGTTTATCCGTAACAAACATACAAAGATACAAATCTTTTATTTTATTAATAGTGCAAGACGTTAGATTGATTTAGTTTATTTTGAATACTAATTTATTACGGCAAATGATAATAATGCTTCCTCTTACCATGGCGCAAGCCTATACACGGCATCCTCTATATCTTGTCGGATTTCATCTGAAACAAATGAATATAATGTTAAGTTTGTTAATACCTCGGAAATTACTTGTGAAATTAATTACTTATATCTTTGGTTACCGAGTGCGAGACTAAAATTTTATATGGGATTTGTACAATCAGAGAAGTTGAAACAGATACAAATCGGTGATCTAAGTAATAAAATCAAACCCAGCCGGCAGATCACAACTTATATGGAATTGACATATTCCGACTAAATGACATAAGTCTGTCAACTGGCTCTCTTTCAATTTCCTCCATGATACATATTGTAGGTTATGCAGGTGATATGGTGAAATTACAGTCCAGAGCACGAGATAACGAAGAGTTGAATTTCGCATTTACACTTTTAATCACACACAATATGCACAGAAGTTCTACAATAAATTTTGAAGGAGTGAGTGTCCGAGAAGGTTATAAAAAATGATAAAGGCGTCCACAATTAAAAAAGAAAACACGACGTAAAGCGAAATCTTTAGCGTATCGTAGTAACAGCAGCGAGAGCGGACTGCCTACCGTTAGCACCGCTAGGTGGCGCTGTACAAATCCCATATAAAATCTTTTTAAACGCGAAACGCGTTCACGGTCGAATGTGAAAAGAAAAAATCATACTCGGCACTCTGATTTCCCTATTTATATTATTATTAATCTGGATGAATAACTCACATGTGCTCTCCAGGCGGAAGAGGTTAAAGTTGCGCAGAAGGTAGTCGTGCAGCGTGAGGAACTGCAGGTTCAGTTTGGGCAGCGCGAGGCAGTTCTCGCCGCTGTATATCTCCGTGGGCACCACGTTCTCGTCCCATATGATGTCCTCGGTTGGGTACAGCGGCATAGAGTTCAACTCCTCCAGCTGAGAGATGCGCCGCTCGTGACGGGATATCTAAAAAATAAATTAATATATGTAATTAATTGTACTGTTAGTTCATGGTGGAAATTCATGTTCATGGACACCTGATGACGACTTTGTCGAAACCAGTCGTGTGTTTGTTATAAATTTGTAAAATCGAAGTGAATATAGTGGAAAGTGTATGAAACAGTGAGTTTCATTAGGGTTAAAAAATTAAGGACAAGATTAGAAAAGTTAGTTCATAAGCAGACGGCAGGACACGTACTTTGGCGGGGTTTTGCCATGAAGGTAAAACTAGCAGACAGGTGTCGACTACAACTTGACATTGTGTCAAACCGTCCATCCGTAATATAGGTCCGTCAACTGCCTATGATTAAATTTCTGCGATGGTACACATAAGGCATCATCACGCCTAATGTGTACCGAAAGTAAAGGCACGCGCTAACGTAAGTAGTGTATATATAGTTAAAAGTAAAGAATAATTATTTTCCTTACCAGTAATTCCTTGAGGAAGTCCTTATCCAGGCGATGCCAGGGCGCCTCCTCCTCCTTACCCTCGGCCGGTATGAGGTTCAGATACGTCGCTATAGCTCGCAACGCCTTGTCACTGCCACACAAGTAGGGGTTACAAAAAGAAAATAATGGCATATATTCAAAAAATGGCTGTTGGCAATTTGTTTGACACCAGCCGGGCTAAGACAAAGCCATGACTAAATTATGTCTACACGTTTTCTCGATGTTAACCGGTTTATCTCTTCATCTCTACTAGCCCTAACATGAGATACTCATAATAAATATCGACAATTTGACTACGTTCGAGAGAGAATGATATCTCGCGAGGTGTATCTTAGGAGTAAAAGACACATGTTGCGTTAAATACGGTTAAGGTAAAGTACCTGAGATTGCCAAAATGTTTCTGCAGCGATTCCCTGGTGTCGACGCTAGCCACGTTAGCCAGAGAAAACATACGCAAGTCTGGAAACTTGGAAAATGCGGCTTTCTGAAAAAAAAGTTGATTGATTAGACATGGATTAGACCCTATAACCTGTAGGTACGCCTTCACAAACAATTGAAAACTGTTCAACCTATGGCTACGAATTTTTCTAAAAAAAAGACCGTCTATTCAGACAATCTTTTTAAAGTTAATTATAACTTGGCACGAAATTTCACATAATTTTTTAAATTTCCTAAACTAAGCATACCTGTAGCGAAGTGATCCTTGAGTAGTGGTGTAGGGTCATGTCGCGGTCCGTCATGGGGTCTCCCGTCTCGTCGCTGATCTCGAACCTCGCGTAGAACTTGAGCATCTGCAGCAGCTGGAACATATAGCGTCCTTTAAGTCGATAAGGTCTTTAGTGTGGCAAGTGTTTAAAAAAAGCACTTGCCTACTTGTAATAAAAAAAACCTTCTTTTCTGCGCCTTTGCGCGTCACCCGGCGTGCCATCGCTCATCACAGGCCACTGTGTATGGGGGCTATCGAGTATGATGGGGGCTTAATGAGTGACAGTGGTAGCGTGAGCTAAGAGCTTAACGAGAGACAGTAGTCTCAGCGTCGATTACATTACTACACTGATGAATAGGTACATACTTTGAATAAATGTTACTACAAAGGCGTTAAGACGTTACTACAAATTATGAATGTCCCTATTGATATAACTCATCATTTAGAACAGTATCGTGTCACACAGTTTGCGGAGCATGGAGTTAAACAGGACGGGCGCTTAGGTACCTAAGAGGTGCGTTTTTATTGATTGAACTTCAGGGAAAGGGAGCAAGGAGTTAAATAAGAGAAAACAACTGCCGTAGCTCATGGATACGTCTTGTAACGTCAGATGTAGAATACTACGGGAATAAGGAACGGAATTAGATGAGATGGAGGGACGACGAAAAACGGCGCAACGCAGTTTCACGTGGGTTTTCTGTGAAACCGTGGCATTTCTTCAGTCAAGCCAGTGCAGTTAATTTTTTACTTATAATTTCAGGGGGCGTTGTTCTGTTGATACTGAATTGTCCAGGTGGAGAACTAGCCAAGATCGAAGGTACTGTAACGAATGTGTTAGGGTCAACCTCAACTGCACCGACGGCCTCCTGTTGGGAAAGTCGTGCTCATCGGGTACAAGGTCTCGATTTCGTTTTTGTGGAGGACCCCAAACTGTAAGTGCCATACTAAAACATGTATATTCTGTTCAATATAACCTGGCACGGATTTTTTTACAGTTTTTAATTTGTTTTTGACATTGTATATGAAGTTTAAAAATTCCTATATGAAGTTTAAAAATTCCCGTCGCCTATTCGTTTATCAAAAAGGCCGGCAACGAACTTGCAACACTTCTGCTGTTACAAGTAATGGACTCGTAACGGCCGACAGCAGTCGAGTTTCCAGCAGGTGAACCGTCTGCTTGCTTGCTGTCTTGGCGACATTTACCGTAGCTTTTCCAACACCAATAAAAATAAATGTTGCGTGTTATTATTGTTTATTTTTTTCATTTTGTGGTCTGTCAATAAAACTAAAATATCTATATTATCAATATATAATATCAAGCAATAAACATATATAATATGTATGTTTATTGCTTGTTTCATGCATATTTTTCAGTTTTATCATAAATTAAGGAAGGTGATGGTTTATTACTATTTTAGAGATATAGGTACATATTTTACGGAGGTTGAAGTGCGAGTCTCCGGAAATGTCAGGAGATTCAAGTTATTCTAGATTTGCCTTACTGTTTACTCGAAGCTACCTACGATGAGTGAAGAGAAATTTAGCCCACAGAGCCTTATATTTCAGTCTCGTCATACATATTAAAAAAATATATATTTTTATGAAAGTGTCCCTGAGCGAATTCAACACACAAAGGAAAAAAACTCATTTTTTGGTAGTCGTTTAAAAATAGAACAAAATCGTTAACAGAATAATCCCACAATTTTTTGCGTAATACAGCAAACGTACTACAAAAGACTAATTGCTTGCCTTATTATTTAGGAGTTTAAATAAATCATATATTATGTAAATGCGTCTTTTACAATACAAGTTCTGTATCTTATCCGGAGTATTGCTAATTGCTATTAAATATCGTAATCAAAACTCGCACTTGGCCTATTTTTTAGGGTAAAACCTTATAACTTAAAAACTTCCATTTCTGTACGTCTGTCTGTCTCCAGGCTGTATTTCAAGATCGGCAGTAACTAGCTTATTGAAATTTTTACAGATTATTTATTTCTGTTGACGCTATAACAACAAGTGCAACGAAATAAATTAAATATTGAAGGGGGGGCTTTAATACAAGTTACAATTAATATATTTTTTCTTTTCATAATAAGTAGAGGTCATCCTGTGGTCGAAATTTCATTAATAATTAAATCCATTGTATATTCTCAATTCAATCACAGACTTTGATTACGCTACCAGGTCATTAAAATTTATTAAAAAAATCACAAACTTTAAAAGAGTATTTCGTATATAATTATCGGGTAGGTAGGGTTTTCTTTATTAAACATAATATGCAAGATTAAAGCAAATGTTTAAATAATATTGGTATTTCACGCTCCCCCTCCATATCAACTACCACTGGGAGAAAATTTATGCTTTTTTATTTACGCGTCTTTCGTAAAGAGGGGAAGAAGTTTAATATGTAGATTAAAAGATGTCACTGTCGCTCGCTTAAATGAAGAGACACATTTATCATTTTTTGCTCTCTGTTGATACGTAACTCTTCGTCTGTGAATCTAAAATACGGGAAATAATTTAAAAAAAACCTTGCCAAAATCAAATTAAGCCTATTAATTAATAAATAGAAACCGGCACCTAAAACTTGTTTACTCCATAGTGCATGCGCGATTAAACCAGTGTTACCAGTTGAGTGTCTAATGCTATATTTAGGACATGTCTATTTGTTTAGAAGGTATAAGATTAAAAACGTATCACGTTTACCTTTGCGTTTTATTTGTCTTATAACAGTTTACGTCTTTAATATTATTTGTGCTTTTTTTTTTGGTTGATCGCTTTTGGCTTACCTCGAAATCGTACACAGGCGAAACCTGTCAAAAAACCTTAAAAACGGGACGTTTGTTGACAAACTGAAGCGTTATTAGGTTTTACATATTTGTAGTTTTTTATCAAGAGAAGAAAATAATACAGGGTATAATACAAAAGTAAATGATAAAATTTTAATAATAAAAGCTGACTTATTGATCTAATTACTAAGAGTACATTCCGTAAGTACCTCTAGGCATCTGTTTGTGTACAATGTAATTATTCTAATTCTTAAATAGTAGCTGTCCCGTATCCACATCCTTGGCAGTTTGCTAATTAATTTATTTCGGAACAAAAATGTCTATTACAATCTCAAATAACGTTACTTTCCAACGGTGCAAGTGAATTTTTAATTAGTTTGATAGCTTCAAAGTTCAGAGATTACAATCCCAAAAATACAAACACACAAATCTCACTTCTTTATATTATTAGTATAGACAGATAAAATCGAGTTTAAAATACTCATATTGCTATTAAAAATATATAAAATGTCATGACATGAATAGAACGAGAAAATTTCAGTCAAATTTTCATTGTTTACCTAAAAACATTGATTTTTTACACTTTTAAACACTTACTTTCTCTTTTCATCTTAATTTCTCACCCCCTCAAAATATTGTAGAAGTGCTAAAAACGGCTTGAAGAGTTGGCAACACTATTTGGCGTCGTACGCGCTCACTCAACATCGTATTGTAACAAGTGACAGCGGTGTCAGAATCGATTTATTACAAAAAATACGAATGTCACTATCGCCTCAACTGTCATAACTCATAACCGAGAGAGATACGACACCGGCCGCACCGAGACACAATCTGTTCGAATATGGAGATAAATATGAAGGTAAGATAACCTTTGTCATAGTTTAGCACAGGTTTCAAAGTTAAACTTTCGCTACATTTTCTAGCATTTGTTTTGTCATAGATTCTTACCCCTTACATGGAGCTAAGTGTTTAATCTATAAAAACATACGTTCCAGCCTAAATGCATTAGACACCCCATACACTGTTTATAATTTAGAAGTAAAGGTTAATCAAACAACAATAACAATAAATTTAAAGAAATTAGTCTAGTGAAATGTTCCAAAAAAAATTGCGATGATTAAAGTAGGGTAGGTAGCAAAGTTAATATTTTAAGCATAAATGTTTCGTTACAACACTTTTCGGATGTAAGATTTATGGACATTAGTAATTGTTTTAATTACACAGCGTTTTTCTCCGTGATTACTAGCGAGATATACGTTGCATTCGAACAGGCGCTTTCAAAGTGTGCACTGCGGTACCCTGTGGTGTCGAAGTATGTTACAAAATTTTAAGTTCCTAAACTTGGAACAATTTATTGTCTTTCTTGTTGTGTGGGACTATTTAACTATGCTAACCGTGGTTATTTACTCTAAATTTTGGAATAGACACCGCGATAATAACTTCTATACTTTTTTATTTACTAAAACATTATGCTTAATTTACGAAAACACCCGCAAGTGTATATAAAGACTTTTGATTACAAAAGGTCTTCCATTTCAAGTTTGTCAGTGTCAGTATCATGATGTTTGTAATATTCAAAGTGCAGTGTAACTTAAAGCTAAATATTATTATTGGCTGATAATGATATAACGTTAATTACAATAATAGTTTTATAACTATAGTATGTGATTATGTAGGTGATGATAAGTGGTTCGATATACTCGAGTCGAGCTCACTTTGAACTACTGCTTGTGTTTTCATTATCAACACATTAAAATCTACTCTGTAAACAAAAATTTATGAAGTGTCACATAATGTACGAAATATTCAGTCTATAAATATAATAAAACAGTAAAATTGGAGTGTCTGTACATTTAATATCTAATATATAAAATTCTCGTGTCACAATGTTTGTCTTCGTACTCCTCCGAAACGGCTTTACCGATTTTAAACAAATTTTGCATGCATATTCAGTAGGTCTGAGAATCGGCTAACATCTATTTTTCATACCCCTAATAGCTTTTTTTTATTTTTAGACAAAATTGTTTATATGGCAACACAACGTTTGCCGGGTCAGCTAGTGTTTTCACAAAATAATCAATGTGGGGGTGCTAAGGAACAGTAATAAAACGCATATCGATAAAAAAGTTTTTTGTACGCGCTAATTTCACGAACTGCTGGAAGGATTTGAATAATTTTTTTTTAATAAATAGCTATTTTTTTATTTATTAGGCCTGGGCAATATGTAGGATACTTTTTATCCCGGGACAATGCAAGGCGCGTGATATACGAATTTTTGCGCAACGAAGTTTTTGCGGGCACCAACTAGTTTCAAATATTTAGATATTATTGTTTGTTTTACACGACATTAACATCGTATTAATATTACCATTCGTAAAAACGTACGGGTTATATAGATGTTCTAATAAAAATGTTGTAAATAACTGTTCTAGGGGTAATCTAAATAATGTTTCGTGATTTTTATAGACCGACCGATTTTTATAGGGAATGGGAATAGGGATAGGGGGTTAGGGAAGTTGGGCCAACGGTAAACTCACTCACTGAACGAAACACAGCACTACGCCGTTTCAAGCCAGTTTTCTGTGAGGCCGTGGTATCAGTCCGGTCGAGTCAGCCCATCCGTGCCGAAGCATGGCTCTCCCACGGCAAAACTTTATTGTGCCGTGTGTATCGTTTTTACAAACACACAATAATCAGGAACACATGGCCAACATGAGTATTGACTGTGTTGATAAGCTGCAAACCGCGTCAGCAGACCAGTTAAACCACTTATGCAGACGTTTCCAATAATGCAGAATATTGAACGCACTGTTGCGTTAAAAGGATGTGGTACAATCTGCAATATGAATACTTAATTCCCAGGCAAACGGTTGAAGTGCAATACGATACGCAGTACACATTAAAAATTATATAAACAATGTTCAAGTTATTTGCCATAAAAAATATGATAATGGAAATATATATTATAAGGGCGTGTGAGAAAGTACCTAAAAATGTCAAAGATGAAAGATGTTACAACTTTACTAAGCTAGATTAATAAGCCAAGGTTTAGAGCATAAGAGCTGTTGTAGCCCTGGCGACAATAGGCAGATCCTTTTTGAGATGATAACACGGGCTAAGTTTTACACATTGAACATAATTTTCATTACAAATTGCTAAAATAGTTCCTAATGTAACAGATATCAATAAAATAATAAACTCTTTTTACTTTTAGAATATCGTTTAAATGAATGAAATATTTGAGTAAATGATAAGCAAGTTATTGAGGGTGCTGATAGGGCGAGGCGGTGAAACTATTCAAGCAGCGAGAGTCATTCACCCAACCGAGTGAGACGCAAATAACTGCGTGCGTACCTTTGAATGTGGCATAGCCGCTAAGTTGTATTTTGTAAAAACAAAAGTCCGCAAGATGTTGCAGTTTATTATCTAAAATCTAAACAGCTGAGCTGTAAATTTATTTAAAAGAATATTTTTTTGTAAATTACTATTTTTAAACAAAAAATTAAAAATAACTTATAAGGTAAAAATAATATTAAAAAAAAGTAAAAAGTATGAAATTATTATAGGATCTTTAATAAAAGTTTAGCAATGTTTTTTTTTTCAGAATTAAGCTATACGAATTATTAAAAACTATTTTTGAACGCAATATTCATAATTTTAAAGTCGGTACAAGCTAACACACTATCGGGCAGATTTGGTACTGGTACTATAGACTTCAACCACTATTATAAATAAATAGAAATATGTATTTCGAAGAGTGCCGTCGATTCTTCAATGAATCCATCAATAGATGACTACTTCTGTGAATATGATACCAAATTCAAGCGATACCAAATGCATACAAAGAAAAAAGAATTTAGAAAATCGGTCCTCGAACGGCGCAACAATCGTTGCACATACGAGTATAAGAAAAAATATATGTACAGCCGAACGTGGAACATAGTAGAACCTGCTTGTTTTTGGAAGTCGGTTAAAAATCTGATTTTGATTATATATAGACATAATATTACACTTGTGGGATGTTGTTTTTGCAGGAGCGCAAAAACTTTTTTTAATTGTGTTTCTGTTTTTTATCAATGCTTACCAAATGTAAGGTTTTTGATAAATATTACGGTTACTACACCTCTTTTATCGTAAGTGTTCGGTGCCGCAAACAATATGTTTGTTTTTTGCTTTAACTGTAAATTGTACACAGAACCATTAATCGTCGGTCGTGTAGATAACAAATATAACCTTTGTATTTTTTGTTTAAAGTTGCTACTTATATCAGAAAATCACCGACTGGGAATAAAAGATTATTTTACACATAAATGATAATATAGTGCATGCAGATTGTAGACACGTAGTTATAATTGGAGAAAGGAAGTTAATAACAATTATTATCTTATCAGTAACAATAATATTAAACTATATTAGAGCGTAGGCCGTAAACTAAAACATTGTTGTATAGCAGTGCTTCTCAAACTTTTTTACGACCTCATCCCCTAACCATTACTTACAACAACAGCTTAAAAAATAAAGCTATGCTTCTTCGCTAGTTAGAAGACATTTAAAACTTTTTTTACTACAAAGTTTTTATATCGACACAACGTACTGGCTTCTTGATATAACATGGAATCGAGAATAACGGGATGATGCTGGAGCTTGCTTGGATCCCGCGGTCTGTTATCGTTTTCGTTGGTAGAGGGTTTTCACAACTTTTGGGATTTAGCTTATACACACGATCTGAAAGAGGGGTCTGAGTGAGGAAGAGGTCGCGATCCACAAGTTGGAAAACACTGTGATAAGGGATGTGCGTAACAAACACTTATACGTACGTATTATATACGCATTATGCACGTCACTGACACACTCATATCCTTTATAGATAGATATTGCCTTCCCGAAAGTTTTCTGTATTTAGATTTTTTTTTATTTGCATAAAAACATAATCTGTAATTTGCATAAAAACATAATCTTATCTATGCGATGTGAATGTGAAAAAAATACGTTTTTTGTCAATTTACCGGCTGTTGTGTTTAAGTGGGCATAGATATTTAATAATCATTAGATAAACGTTTATCGCTGGTTCCGTGTAACATATGTTTTCACGCGATACCAGGAATAGTTTACATGAGTTGACATCAAACATGCGGATTACAGAACTGTTAACACAAACGACTAAGAGGTCAATCGATAACGATGTAACTAATAATTATGTCGTCAATATTGTTAAAACACTGGGCTTTTATTGTAGACTGAGAGCGAGCGTTCGGCAGACTTACAAATAAGTAGTAAAAACTATATTAATGCCAGCTATACTCATCTCCCGTTGCTATAATGGGCATTCATTCATCATTGACAGTAAGGGTTCCTTTGAGTTTTAAACTTTTTAAAATTATATATAGTATTAGATTCCATGGGATGTACGTGATCATGTAATGATATTTAAAAAAAACAGGAAATGATCTCGATTGAATTTAAAAATAAATTAATCTAAAAAAATATGAAACATTCACGCCAAGTGACCTGGTAAACATGATTAACGCATCATAAACATGACTTAGTTTTAGTTTTAGGTAGGCCAAAAACGTGCTGAGAAGTCTAGTGCTAAGGTAGGAGCGTAATGTCTGGAAGTAGCGGACACGTAAATCAGGTATCACGTATCGCGTGTTATTGATTGCTGATTGAGTTGACCCATTTTTATCCCACACCAATGTCATAAAGACCACTTATCGCATTTAGAACACCCTAATTGAACAGGTAAATTAATTTTCCGATGATGGTAAAGGTTCTTAGCACTTTATACACCGAGCGTATTATAGGCGCCGAAAATATGCATATACCTCATAGAAAAGTTATAATATTAAGTTAATGAAACGTTTGCCTTAAAACGCTAGCTTGTATAACATCACGAGCATTACAACACAAAATGTTAAAATTGTTTTTTCGTTAGCCTGTACTATCCCCCTGCTGGGCAAAGGCCTCCCCGAGGGTCTTTCATGTCTCGTGTTCCAACGCAACTGTTCGCAACGTAATTTCAATATAAAAAAAATATTATAGAACAAGGGCCTGTTTAACCGCTTATTGATAAGTGTCGGATGGTCTATCCACACCTTTTATCCAGATATTGTATGGAGAATCTGTAAAAAAGTTGTGGATAGCGATATATAGTGATACATCAGAAACTTTATCAGTAAGCGGTGAAACAGGCCGTTAATCATTTTCTTAATATGTTAAAAATGTATCTAGAACCTCTTAAGCAAAGAGGTTTTTAGGCATGAACCTAACTTTTGCATTTCTTCAGGCTGGAACTTTAGGATTTCCTTATTTTAACTGCGGTAAACATGTATTTCAGGGGGCGTTGTTACTGCTGATACTGAGTTGCGGAGTGGCGTTGTCGGAAAACATTCAGTGCTGTCCAGGTGGCGAACTTATCAAGATCCGAGGGTACTGCGACGACGGTGTCAAGGTCAACCTCAACTGTACCGACGGCCTCCTGGTGTTGAGAGATGTCGTGCTCAGCGGATACAAGGTTTCGACCCTCGATACGCCCAAATATGTGTTCGTGGAAGACCCCAAACTGTGAGTGCCGTATCAAAATAGTTTTATTCCGACTTAATAATTTGATAGTCAAAGAAAATCAAGTTCCAAAGTGAGTAATTTTTTTTAAAAATACCGATACCATTATCTTTCGATACAAATAATACTGTTTTTTTTTTAGTTACTGTCTGGGCGACATGTATCGTAACTTCTCCAACCCCAGTCTGGGCACCACGAAGGTTGCACTGGTGTGCTTCGAGAAAGTTGCGAGGGAAAGCAACGATATCGAGACCGGAGGTGTCATGGCTCTCGTCTCCGTTATTTTCTTCATCTTAACGTTTGGCGTTTATATGTATTTGCCACAGTTGAGGTACGTTCAGCCAATACTATAGATGGCTAAACTGTGTCTAAAAGACAATTTGCGTTTAAAAAAAAACTAGGTATAGGAACTAGGGATAGAACATTGTCGAAATTAGCTTGATAGGCCTGATTATGTTTTTATAAATAACAAGTGATTCATTCATTAAATACTAGTTTTTTAGAAAACCGCAAGAAATAGAATCCCTATAGGTCCTTATATTAATAATAATTATAACTTACGTGTAGTTAAGATTAGAATTATCGTATTAAAAGATTCGATAATATATTTCTAATTTACATATAAATGATTCTTTGATTCTTCGATAACTTTTAAACTTAGGTTAGGGTAGCGTAAGGTACTTTATAAAAGTTTAGGAAGCTTTTTTAGTAATAAAAACTTAAGTACCACATTAATAATATTGTAAATTTCTCTTCTAGGGACCTACAGGGCTGGTGCTACATGAGTCTGTGCGTGTGCATGGCTCTGGGATTCTTCTTCTTGGGCCTCCTACAACTGAATCCGGGATTTATAAATGAACTTTGCACAGTTACAGGTACACAAAGTAATTTTACGTATATTGGTTGCATTAAGTTTATCAAATCAAAAAATATAATTTTAACCAAAACAAACCAAATCTTGACAATGAGTTTGAGTTACTTTTTTGTGTAAAACTTTAATGTATCATGAGAGCCCCACCCTTTACGTCTGATATAAAAAATATTTTAAATTTATTGTGTTAATTTTCATCCTGTGAAGTAATTTTCAATTATCATTTTAGATGCTACATATAAACATGTTCATGTTTTCCAGGATTCTTTATATACTTCTGGATGATGGCAACGTTCTTCTGGATGAACGTAATCAGTATCAACGTCTACAGAACGGTTCAGTAAGTTTTTGGATATTTTAAAAATTTCGTTTATTCCCATTTACCTTGGACTTTTCGTGCATTCCTTTTTTACACTTTTTATTACGTGAATGCGCCTGATATTTTAAATACTTGTGATAAATTGATTTACTATCAGGGATTCAACTTATCTAAAGAAGACAGAGAAGAAACAATTTTTGCTGTACAGTTGCTACGCGTGGGGAGGATCCATCTTTTTCCTCGCTATAACCCTGATAACCAATTTCGTGGAAGGCGAACACTACAAGCCTGGAATTGGCAGCGCTGCGTGCTGGTTTTCAGGTAAAACATTTAATCACTTAGTTCGTATACGTTACGTCAACAAGAGAAAAAATATATAATCTATATTTCACCCTAACTCTTAAACCATTTTATTTAGGGATTAAATTTTTTGACCTTCATTAAAGTTATTTAGTCATTTTTATTTTGCTATTAAGTCAGAAATCAAAAATGTGTTAAAAAATAATATGTGTAATTTCAGGGGCTGCAGAAACATGGATTTACTTCTACGGTCCCGTGGCTGTGTTGATAGCCTCTAACATAGCACTGTTCGTGTTCTCCTCTTTACAACTGTGGAAACAGTCCAAGAAATACGAAGTGAATACGTTAAACATTCTTAAACAAAAGTAAGTTTTCTAAAACTAATCTGAAATAATCATTCGGGGGGTCGCACAACAAAAAAGTTTGAAAGCTCTGATATTTGGAAACTGCGAAAGTGACATAATTTATACTTGCTAAAATATATATTTGTTGTAAGACTCAATTAAACTCTATCAGCTGATTAAACATTTTTTTAAGGTTCTTAACATCGCTGAAACTGTTCTTAGTGATGGGTATCTCCTGGACATTCGAGATTGCCAGCTTCGCTCATGGTGGTCAACACATTATTTGGTAAATATCTAGTAATTTAAATAGATCTCTATTTTATTATTTTAAACGCAATACTTCTACTAGTCTTTGCTCTGGAACGGATTAAGGTTAAATTTGGTTTACAGATATTTCTAGACACGCAAAACAGCAGTTTTTGTTGTAAAAACAAAACTGTTGTTTTTAATAACCGAACTTCAAAAAAGGAGGTTATTCCTGTTGATTACACAAGTATTATTTGTTTACTAACTTTGGTAATTAATTTTTGAACGCAGTTTATTTATACGGTGTAATATGAAAGAACATAATATGTATTATTTATTAATTCATTATTTGCTCATAAAAATACGTGTATTATGTTGAAATACATGTATTAATATGGTAATATTTTTTATTCCAGGAGAATAATGGACACGTTCAACTGCCTGCAAGGGGTCGTGATATTTGTGATATTAGTGCTGCTAAGGAAGCGCGCCATGCGAGGACTGGCCGAGGAGAATTGCTGTCTGTTCGTCACCCGCCCCATAGCCGACAAACTAAGTCCACACGACGACTCCGATGATCAGGAGATCTTGAACGACGACACCACGGAAATAAGGCTCAACTAGTCCCTAGTTATTAGTTGTAAATTTTGGTAAGCGGTGATCCAGATCAGTTTTCGTTGGAATATTGGAAAAGTGGTGGTGCAATTATTTTACAAAGTTGCAGCTGTAGCCTCATCGTACCGACCATGTCATTTTATATATCAGTAGAATAATTAAAAAAGTAATGTGATAAAAATTTTACCATGTTGGCAACACTGGTACTGCTGTCCAAAAGTGTATAAATATAACTGTATTATATGTACATGAATGAATCTCATCACTTTTTACATTTAAGCAACACATTATTAGGACACTTGATAGGTGAGTCGAAAATTCAAATGGTGCCAAATGACTAAAATAGATAGTGTTACATTATTAGAAATTAAAATAATTATTGAATATTTTATGTAAAATAACTTATTTTTAAGTTACCTAGCTAGTAGTTAATGGTTTTTACACAATGAAATATGTACGATAATTTTATTGAACAACGAAGTGCCATATTATTCTTTAAGCACTATAAATATTTTTATAATTTTTATAAGACTTTAAGGGATTGTTTCACTGCTCACAGATAGTCTATTTGTTTGACAGATACAACTTCATTTGACAGATGTTTTATGGAGAACCTGTGAAAAAAGTTGTGGATAGCCTAACAGAATATTTAGCAGTAAGCAGTGAAACAGGCCCTAATAGTTTCTTAAGTCAAATATGTTGCTATTTTCTTTTATAAAAAAGGAACCATTCAAAAGGCTATTCTACTTTATAAAGTGAAATTTATAAACACTAGAGAAGTCTTAATTGTAATTATCATTATTATAATTGAATAAAATGTGTATAACAAGTGCATGTTAAAATATATGTGCAAATACATTTTAAGTAATTTCAAGGTTCATATTCATTAACTAAAGTCTTTCCTTTTATCTGCATCAAATTTACACATGCAGAAGTAAATGATCATGCTTTAGGGTTTAGATATAGGTCTAGCATAGAGTTCACTGTGAAGGTAACAGCGCTGAAATCGGAAAAATTGTTGTGTTTTGTATGGGTAAGCTCATGTCGATTTTCACATTTAACTCTATATAAGGGACACATAAAAACACTAAAGTATCAGTATCATTTACTTTTGTTCCACTCTGTATAAATTGATGACATGAGTGGTGAAGTGAAGACAGAAGTGGGTAACTAACATTTTAAAAATGACAGATTTTTACGTAAATGGACACTTTGAAACCGGAAAAATGTTTTGAAATTAAAATAATGAGGATTTAATGTAAAGCTAGGTATACAAGCTTGATTTATCTAACTAGAGGTCGCCCTGTGGTCGAAATTCGACCTTAAATATCTAATTAACCGTGTAGAGAAGCTATAAAAAACTATACAATATTCTCAATGACTGAATTGAGGATAGAGTATAGTTTTTTTATAAGTCCTCTACTCGATTGATTTCAACATTTATGGTCGAATTGCGACCACAGGGCAACCTCTAGTAATTAATAAATTCGTTCACATTGTGGAATATTATCAATATCTGCAACAGCACTAAGAATAAGTGTTACCAAATAATAAACAAGAAGATGACAAAGTATTACTTTACTGTCAGAGACGTCAAACTGTCGGCTGTCACTTGCCAATGTCATGCTTGATGATTCAAATTATTTACAAATTACATACCTACCACTGGATTTTGTGTATTGTTAAAAATATATTTAACATACCGGTATAAAAATGATTTTAAAGACAAAAATATACTGAAGCAAATCAACTAAATGATCAACGAATTAAAGTGCCTTAGAGAACAATAGCCACTAGAACTACAAAGTGTTGGCGTTATATTATTCAAGCTTCTAAGAAGAAACATGTGTTCAATTACATTAACGAGCCTAATACTGTCTATTTTATATCTTGTACACGGGGAAGTAGCTGATACGGATCTGAATGATCTATCGGAACAACAGAATGCGGTTAAAATAAACAAGTGCTGTGAACCAAACGAACTTATGGTCGACTCAGTATGCAGATTGGCGGAAAAGTATAATCAAGGTAATCAATTTATCATAACATCTTCGTTATGCTGCAGCAACTCTGATTTAATTCAGTGATACCTTTGTAATAAACTACAAAAGCACTGTTATATACTCCATTAAAACTGATGTATATACAAAAACCATTGTAATATGTTTTTCAGTTGTGTGGACTCCCAAGTTCAAAACGGATGATGGAAAAGATGTAAGTGTAAAATATTTTAGGTATGTCAATGGTGTTCCTGATTGCACTACCACTCAGCAGCGAGCAATTTTTGATTTGGGAAAATCTGAGGATGAGTAAGTATCTATTTCCTGATTCTTATTGTTATTCTTTAAAACAAAAGAATGTTTCGAGAGCCATTTTAATTTTTTGTGTACTTGGAACTATTGAACTACTAATATTAAGAATTTAAGCAGTAATTTCTTTTTACAGATACTAAGCTAAAAGGTTAAAACATAAAGACCATTTATAGTAAATAGTACTGTTTTATGTTTTGCAGGTTACACCTTCTATCAGATGGAAGAATGCAACATCTGATTCACCATGAACATAGTTCTGACAGTATCAAAGAAGATCCAATGATTACAAACACTTTGGGGATCCACGAAATAATATCAATTCCTGAGGCAAAGGAACCATCAACATACATTCACAATCAAGACAAGTATTGTATGGATAAGGTACAGCTTTACCTTTTTTATTCTTGTAAAATTGTAATCAATATTTGAAAACAAGTTACAGAATTTTTAATTACTGCTATTGTGGTGATATTTTAACTCCATTGTTTATTATTTCAGATATTAATCACAAGCTCGAATACCACAGGCCAGTATGCCCTTGTATGTGTACCTGAGGTAATCATTAACTGGAGGGACACAGGCTTTCTTATGAAAAAGATACTGAACCCAATATTCCATGCATTGGCAATGATACTATTCCTCCTTGTTGCTATAATATACTTTGTCATACCAACATTAAGAGATCTAGCTGGCAACATTATAACAACTATCAATGTCTGCTTAATTGTAAGCCAAGCAGCAGATTTAGTGAGAATATTTACTGAATTTAGTAATCACGTCAGTTTCATGATCACAGGTAATAATTGAAATTAAACAGGAAAAAATTATAAATCTGACGGATTTTTTCATCAATGGATGCTTTGGGATCTGTAAAGTTATCAAAATTTAAATTACGTGGATTAAGTTCGTACCTAGATAAATAAATTAAATTTTTAATTTAAAGATTTATCAAAATGTTATGGAAAAATATTTACCCAAAGGTTGTTAGTTATTCGCTTCTTCCACTTATGTCTTAAATTGTATATTTCAGTTATATGTGTAGCAATCAAATTTAATCAGGAAGTACCTTTTCTTTATTGATTTTTATAATATGAAATAATATCTGTTGCTTTTTCTGGCATTAAAATTATGCCCATACTGAGTTTTCATTGCTCAGTGGTTTTAGTTTAAATCAGAAAAAAAATTTAGAACTTAACTGCATGAAATAAAATTTTGATTGTTTACGTTTCAGATATAATTTTGTATGTAAGTCTGCTGGCAGCCTTTTTCTGGTTAAATAGCTTTGGATTTTATATTTGGAAAACATTTAAGTAAGTTATATATGAAAAATTGTTTTTGCCTATTTACATTGAGCAAGAGCTATTTTAAATTGATGTTAATTTTTATTTCCAGATCAAGAAATGTATTTCTAAGAGTGACAGATGTACGGAAATATTGCTACTACTCAAGTGTTGTCTGGTCTTGTGTTATTTTAATGACAGCTCTTGCTATCTGTGCCCACTTTCTTTTGGATACTGGCACCAACCCATACAGAAAGACAAAAACTCAATTTTCTTCTTCCATTTTACTGGATGACGCAGAGCAAGAAACAATAGGTATACATATCACAATATTATTATTTTTTTATATAGTTTTACAGTGACATTTTTTATATTCTTTTACAGTGATTTATTTTAACACAATATTACTGCAGATTTTGAAATGAAATGTTTTTTTCCTTTAAGGTTGGCTAGGCATAGCTATATTCTTTACACCAGTGGCCTTTACAATTTTGATCAATTTATTCTTTTATATCACAACATTGAAAGTCATCAAGAGAATTAATATTTATGGACGCATTCACTACAAGCTGAAGGGATGGTAAGTTATAAATTTAAGCAAATAACATAATAATTTTATTTAGAAAGATTCAATTAAGAATCATGATGATCTAATGTGTTATTTTATCTTTACAGCTTCAATTTGTTTATACAACTATTTTTTATCATGACAACAGCTTGGCTATTCCTCCTGCTGTCTTGGCTAAACTTCGATGGACTTCTTTATGCTCACATAGTGGTTAATCTTCTGCAAGCTATCCTCATATTCTACATTTGTATAATAAAGCAATCGCATGTGACATATTTGGTAAGAAAGAGTTGTTGTTACGCCGAACCGATCCCTACTGGGGAATGGGGTGACGAAATGATACACATGAATGGTGGTAACTACTAATGGTAAAAATTACATCATATTCTATATATGAGTTGATGTTTATGGAATAATCGGCTTTACTAGGAGTCCAAATATATCCTGTAAGTAAAAGTTTTCTTAGTCTGTATTGATTATTATTATTGATAGAGTTTACTTAGGCTACAAACTGTCATATCATTTACAACAAACAATACTCTAATGCACAAATTGTTTAGCACAGTTTGGCTTGTCACATGCACATAATAAGATATTTTATATTTGAAAACAATAGGTAATGCATATTATATTAAACATCCTGTCAGCTATTTTGTGTATAGCTAAGCCTAAAGCTTGCTTGAGTATTTTAGTCATATAGATGATAAACTCAATGTTTTTATTCATTTTTTTATATTGTTTAGTGTGTATTACACAGTGTGCTCTTTGGATGGTGACTTGTAGGACTTTGGATAGAGATTGCTGAAGTGAAATAATTTTCATAGTGATAAAAACTGTGGTAAAATGTTTAAGTAGAATTCTATTAGATTAGTGAATATCATGTGCCTTACAAGAATGGCAGTATTATATAATAAATTCAAGAGTAAACAAGTGTGGAAAAAGATAGAGTTCTTAGGTGCCTTGCTTGCAAAATTTTGTGAAATAGTATAATTATGATAATATTTGAAAAATAATTAAATTAGAAAGCACTGCAAGTATAAGTGATATGGTTATAAAAATAAATTTGTTCGGATAATTCTGAGATTAGTGACACATTTTAGTTAGAATGCACACAATATATTGTATATTAGGTGCATTGACATACAAAATTAAGACTCTTATGACAAAATATCAATATTTCGTAATATTGTAAAAAAAAGAAAAAATATGTCTGTAATATAAATTGAAAATATAGGTTTACTTGAATGATTTTATAAAAGGATTAATTGTGTAAAAAAATAGCTTCGTACATTATTTGATTGAAATATTGGTAAATCTAAAGATTTAGTCCATATAGGAAAAAATAAGTAGATAAAACATTGGATTTTATTTTCTATTAGGAGAGTGTTGGCTAGTAATTGATTAAACTCTCTGTGCTCATGATGGTACTTAAGATTTTAGAGACACCAAAATTTGTTTGTGCTCAGTTATTTTAAATATGTATAATCAAAAGGGATTTTATTTTAGGTAGGTATAAATGATCTGACAAATACTTTGGCAGCTATTTTCTATTGTATTTACTTCATAATAAGACTGTTTTCTATTTTAATTTCTGTGTTTTACAAATATAGACTCTCCGTCCAAGGATTGACAATTTTCTGAAACTTTTTTTCTATGACTTATTTGAATGTTTATTATTATTAGATGCATTGCTCTCATGTGACGAATTTTTATAGTTTTAATTTGTAATCCTACTGTCTAGAATGTATTCCTACAATTTATAGTTTATATCTAATAAACAATGTAGTACAGTAAATTGGTTTTACTTTAGCTTTCATTTAAAACTAAGTAGCTAAATTACAAAGTTAATTCTAAATATTTATCTTAGATGATAAGAATACTTGAGTAATGAAATTGTAACATTAGAATAATTTGTATGTATGTGATGAATAGAAAATAAGAGTATAATATCATTATGATAATTTGATTAATTAAATAGCTAAATATATTGATTTTCGTTCATATAATTACGATATTAATTTTAATTTTAAAATTAGCATTTTATAATCAGTGTATAATGTGGTCCGGAAGCTGTCAACCATGATGCGATGTCTGTGACGTCAGTGCTCTAAATCAAACAACGACGATAGTGTTGTAAAATGTTCATATTTTTAAATTTTTTAATATTAAATTCAGAAAGGGGTGATTAAAATCAACGATTTATTTTTTAAATCTTAAAACCTCTTTTGAATGTAATGAAAAGAAAAGTAAAAAAATTAAAGAACGAATTTTGCGATTAGTGACGTCATATAGATCCCATTGCCGTGCTTCGGTACGAATGGGCCGGCTCGACCGAAGTGATACCATGGTACTGACTGCTTGCTTACCGCCTAAATATTATAAAAAAATCCTATCATGGCGCACAGCGTTTTCGCGGGCATTCAAAATTACATAAATTTTAAAGTTGTTATGTGACTGCTTAGCAAGGTAATTTTAAGGAAATAAAAATAATGACTCAATGCTAGAAACAAATTGATCTGGTTTTGCTAAAAGTGTCAAATACCCTATTTTAAGATAGCCAATATAAGACCATAGAGAATAATTTCTCTATGAATAATATTTTTTTATAATAATAATAAGAATAATAATTTTTTAATGTGCTGTACCCTCTAAAACATTCTAAAACAAAATATACATTAGACCCATAAGCTGTGACATATAATGAGAATTTGGGAAAATTGTTGCATCGAAAGCTTAACCAAGTTTACTGACCTGAGTAAATAGCTGGCCCTCAGGTCTGCGCGTGAGTGGTGCCATCTGACAGCGAACTACAAGGTGGCAGTCGTCCATTACAGTGTTGAAGAAGCGACGAGTGGGCAGCAGTGCCTCCAGATCGATCATGAGTTCTAGAAACCGCTCACAGTATCTGTTAATAAACAGGCATCCTTTGAAGAATAAGCTACAATTTGTTTGGAAATTGTTCAATACGCAAAACATTAAAGTAAAAAAATTGCCTTCAAATTAAAAGGACTTTTAAGACATTACTCAAAAGATAATTAATTGGTTAGTATTAGTACAAGTAGGTCCTTTTAACAATTTTCTTAAAATAATAATATCCTTTTATATCCTATTAAAAATTTAAAAACGTAAATAAATTACAGGTTGCTTACCTGACGGCGTTAACATTTAGGTCACCAGTTTCAGGAATACTCTCCAGAATTCTCATAAACTTAATCATCAGTCTTTGTAAATAGCGCCTCTCCCAATTGAGTTTCTCTGAAAGTTCTGGTTTATCTTTTTTTTGTATAGCTCTCCAATATTTCCTCCATTTCGGAACAGCTTTAAATTCTTGGTTTCTGCGACCTGGAAGGTATAAAATAAATTATGAATTTTTTCAACACTTTAATGATGAATTTTACCCTTTACCCTAATTATTATTTGCAACTGCCACAAAGAAAAGAAATATATAAAAAATTTAGGTAATACAAACCTTCCTGTAAGCTAATCCACATACTAAGGGAAACTAGCCTCTTGACTTGGTCTCGACACAGCTGTACCTCCATACTGCCAAAACAGTGGTTCAGGAATAACAGGAGTGCTGTTTGCTCCCGCATGTTCTGTGTTGGACTCTCCTCGACACTGGCACGCAGCACTTGCTCAAAAAACCCAGGAAAATGCTCTGGGGTTTTTAAAAAGGCCTAAAAATTTAAATATATAAATAAATTAGTATAAAATTTTTGAAAATTATAACATTAAACCTTTATTATGTTATTTGGCAAAATAAATATAAGTTTGAGTTTTTAAAGGTCCCACTTATTTAACTGACTTCTGTTTATACAATCTTAAAGTAAAATATGATACCAAAGTATAAAGTTTAATCTTGTCTAACCTGCCATGCTTGAACTCTTTCTCTAAATTTTTCATTAATCATCACAATAATTGACATCATATGGGCGTATGATGCTTGCCCGGTTTTATAATGAAGCCATAGATAGTTTTCCAGGTACTGAGAAAATTCCAGCATCATAATTCTGCGCACGGAGAAGCTAAAAATTAGGAAATATAGAGGATTATTTTACCATAAAATTAGCAGTGTAACAATTTACTATTTTTTTACTCCAAATAAAAAAAATATGGTTAAAGTACTGTGGGTAATGTCTGTTATAATGAATAAATGAAATTATCATTGTGTTGTTTTAAAAGTATTATTTAAAAAAATCCTAAAAAACCGAAAAACCATTTAATAAAAAAATATTTCTTTAAAAAATATCTAAATGAGAATGAAAAGGCAAAGAATTAAAAAAAATAAGGTCAATAACCTAATCCATGGGGCTATTGACCCTGATTTATTCCTTTGTTTCTCTCTATATGGCTCAGACACAGAAAGTGAAAATAATTTGATTTTTAAATTGAGAGTTTACTTACTTTGATCCCAGAATCTCTGCTTGGTATATTGACTCCACAATTGAAGCATCATAAGGTAAGTGGTTATCTTTAGTCTGCGGAGACCAGTACTGGTTTGCAAGCTGTGAAAAGTATCAACCATGTTGAATTGAGCAAATTCAATGTGGAAAGTGGCATAGATTTGTAAAACAAAATACCAGTAGGCTTTGTGGTTGTGAATACAAAAACTGTTGCCTGATTTAGTTTAGCTGCAATTGACAGATTTGGCTGCAAAGCAAAGCCAACAAATACTCCAAAAATGCAATTTCTTAATTATATTATTGTGTATTATATAATTATGTTTAAGTTATTCAGTTGCATAATATTGTCACAAAATTATGTTAAAGATTGACAATGTTAAAAAACAATACCAAAGAACATTTATATTTTACTCCATGGTGAAGAATCATTATGAGTTAATTATTAGGAATTAAATAACTAAAAAGTGGACAATCTACTGTACAAACAATTGGCATAAATTTTATATAACAAATTCTACATCCTCAGCAATGTAAACCAGGCACTGGTGGAAACAAAAAATATTATAAACATATTGTTCACCAGCCCGAAAGACGAGGTTTTTTTTCAAATTCTGAGTTTGTCAAAAACTATTTAATTTCATAATAAACCAAATAAATAAACAGGGATTTTTTGCTTTAAAACAGATTCATGCTTACTCTCATTTTAAGGCATATTATGACTTTCTTAAGATTCTCTAATGTGCCCATTGTAGATGTATTTTTTTAATTATGTGTTATTTTTAAAAATAATGAAGTAATCATGATTAACTGTGCTAAAAAATAAGTAAAGATTTAACCTTACACAAATTACTTACTATTGTTATTCTGTCAGCATTGATTTGAGACACTGTCGGTAATGGTATTTTAGGTTTATCGGTAGGTGCTTGAACGTCAACTTTCATTTTGAAAACTATTTTTATATAAAAATAGCAAATAATTAGTAAATTAAGCAACAGTTTACCAACAACGCAAGGTTATGTTTTGAATTTTCTGCACTGATACTGTCAATGTCAAAACTCAAAGTAAAGATTAAAGCGACATTCAAATTTTTTAAATTTTGTCTCTGTTGTTGCAATAATAAAGCCAGTGTCAAAGAAAATGGCGGGAAACAAAATTGTCGTGAAAAGTTTTCGTGGGCCGTCAAGTCGAAAGTCTAATATTAGTTATAAAAAATCAGTACTGTTAGTAGTACCTAACAGTTTTGTTATTTCAGCAACGAGGATGATGTTTGATCCACCCGACTTGCCATATAACACAAGCACAGAAGAACTTCTTTTTAACAATGATATGGATTTTTCGAGTTCACTACAAGAGACAGAAGATAAAGATCTTGTTACAGTAACGGAAGCGCTCATATCATCCGTTGAAAATAATTTATCACTAAACTTTAATGATTCTGGAAATATTTTTTATGCCGTCAATAGTACTACAGAAACTACGAATGAGAATAATTTAAATATAGAATTAGCCTCTGAACTGTACGTTCTTCCAACAAATAGCTCATTCAATAATAATAATTATGAGCCTACCTTGTTAGATGATCACATCGTAAATCAATTTTTGCTTCCATCAGGATTTACTCCAAAGGAGAAGGTAATTTTAATTTCTTGAAGTGTTTAACGATCGAATATACCTACGAATGAAACGGAAATACTGCTTCGATGTATTACTTTCAATATTTAAGTTAAATCTAAAACTCTCACAATAACTTTATCATTAACTTCTATTGAGTACAAAATAAATGATAACAACGTTAAAAACATCTTTTAATTTTTTAGAATATGACTAACAATGAAGCATCACTGTTGCCTTTACATACGTGTGTAATGTGTCAGGAAATCTTTATAAATGAGGCAGATCTTCTCGACCATGCTATATTCGCGCACACCACTCCTGTAGAACAAGAAGTACAGGAAACGGTGTCTACTGTTATTGCTAAGCAACATTCTTTTATTGGTAAGTAATAAAGTTATTGACTCTTTTATTTTTTATAGAGCACAGGATTTTTTTGCCATGATTGAATTTTTTCTTTCGCAATTTATTCATTAATTTTAGTAAAGATAAGCTTATCCCACCTCTGGGAAAGCTGTCCGAACATCACTTAGATGTTACTAACCCTCAACAGATGGCGCTAACAGTAGCATAAACTTTGAATGTGAGTGGCTGGTTTGTTCCCTGTGTGAACGAGTTCTATCCACCGCACTGGAGTCTGAGCCCGAAGGTAAAAATGTGTTCTTGCCTATAAAGTTCCTATAGCATTATCAAGCACAATCCAAAATATTATTTAAATTTTTATGCCGTTGGTTTTATCAAGCTCAAAAAATACATCTAATATTTCTGAGTTATATAGTTTTGAAGCAAATGTTGACTGGTCCGGAAGTTAGCCTTTTAGAGAACTATATTGCTATGGGCCGCAGCAATAAGATTTATCCGCAGACAGACTTATCACTATATCTCTAGGAACCTATATCTACAAAGTTTAAAGTAGTTCCATTGCAGAGCAACTATGCTGCCTGGGTCTGGACAGTCGGAGCCGGGCTCACTCTCGGCGGTTAAGCACTATGTTCGTCTGTGACGGCTGCAAGTACCTGTTCGCGACGGGCGAGGCTCTGGAGAAGCACAAGCTCATCTGCTTCATCGAGGAACCACTGTATACCGATCCGGTGGTAAGGATGGTTTCTCTTAGAAATACAGAATGAAACGTAGAAAATGCAATATCTTTCTATCAGCACTTTCCTGACATCTAAAAGATTATTTCTTTCTAAAACAATATCACCTGATAGAATATGAGGCATATAGTATACTCTATCAGAAGGGCTGAAGACTAGGAGATAAACTGAGATACAGACATCAGACATATGACATCTATACATATATATACATATACATATAATAAAACAGTAAAATTGGCGTGTCTGTACAAATTATAATTTTACAAACTCTAATCTCTAACTCTAATCAATGTTAGGCTTAGGAACAGTTAGGCTTAGGAACAACACAAATGGACAAAAAAGTTGTCTGTTTGTACGCGCTTATCTCCAGGACTACTGAACGGATTCGAGTAAATCTTTTTTTAATAGCTATTAAGTCTCGACAACAAATAGGATCCTTTTTATCCCGGGAAAATGCACGGTTCCCGTAATATACAAATTTTCGCTCAACGATGTTGCGGGCATCAGCTGGTTATAAATATCATGTTTCCAATGTTACAGTTAAACCCTATTGATACGTGTCCGAAAGTGGTGCCAGCGAATGCCAGCAACACCTCCACCGACAGCGACCACACTAGCCGGTGTCAGCCTCGCACCCGCAGACACAACACTAACAAGATGTGGAACTGCGGCTCCTGCAACCAGCTCTTTGTGTCTGCTAGGTAAGGGTATTAGAGTCAAAAACAGTTGGTGCCATGGGGGAAATTGAATGAGAACCAGTTGACAGATGGGAGACCTACGTCGTTTGGCCGGAATATGTCAATTCATTGTGTATGAGAATAACGTGATCGGTCGGCTGAGTTTTCATGAAACTGACCGATTTAACTAGCAATCCGCAATCTGGCTCTGCTTCAGCTTCCCTGATTGTACAATGATTTTAATTAGAGCAACGCAAGTAAAATTACTAAAGTAAGTCGTCAATAAGTAACGCTCGATATGCACACAATGTACGTTACAAACACAAAATATATATTTATACGCGAGCGGAAAATGTTGTACCCCTTTTTACGACAGACGCGTAGATGTAAAAGCATGATATTTCTCCTAGTTATAGTTGATATGAAGGAGGAGCGTGGAATACCAAAAATATTTTAAAATATGCTTTAATCTTGCATATTTTTAATATATAAAACGCTACGCACACTCGAATATTTTGACGTGCCACGATAATACTCTTTTGTTTATGGTTGAAGCCGATGATTTTTTTTATAAAATGTAATGGTCTGGTAACGACACCTTTATGCCAAATTAAAGTCTGTGATTAAATTGAGAAATATTTATGGTCGAATTTTAACCTTTAGTTCCATTAAATCTCGAACATCAAGCGGTATCTCCTCTAGGGAACTGTACCGCCACAAGCGCGGTGAGGACCGGCCTGAGGGCGCTCCGTTTACGGCCTTCGTGTGTGACGAGTGCGACAAAGTGCTGGGCAGCATGTGCGCGCTGCACACGCACAGGAAGATGCACAGGAACACCAAGCCGGTGAGGATACTATATCGACATATCAACTAATATGGGAGGGCAAGATTTACGACGACATCTATGGCTCAGTTAGGAAACGTGTTGGTAACTCAAGCCGGGGGTCGCGGGTTCGAATCCCGCCGAAGAAGCAAAAAGCTTATCAATGTTCCTAGGTCTTGGTATGTGTATTAAAATATATGTGTATTGTATAATTAACATTTTAAATATGTGTATAGCATAAAAAGTATTAAATATATTTAATACTTTTTATACTATACCCGTAACACAAGTCACTCGGGTACTTGGCACGGGACCGGACTAACGTGGTGTAAAGCGTCCATAGATTAAAAATAAAGATGGGATACCTAAGTCCCTTACTAAACCGTTGATACTATAAAACTGTTGCGTATGCTCATATCAGAACTTATCATGTAGTTTGCATCAGCTGTTTTTACTATTCTCGCGGCTCGAAACTATTTGGCTACTAAGCTAACCGGTGGCTAGTCCATAATCATCATGAGTGGCTTAGATGATGAAGCTTAATACAACTAAGTTTTCCACAGGGCTACCCTTGTCGTGTCTGTGGGCGTCGGTTCAATCAGTCGGGTCACTTGGCGATTCACATGCGCATGCACACCGGCGAGCGACCCTACCCCTGTGATCTCTGCTCTAAAGCTTTCAAAGTTAAGGTCAGTGATTGTATAACCAATGGCTCACTGCCCCATTAGGGATCCTGTATCTTCTTTTTTTGTGGATTTTTGTTGTTGCAGCTGAAAAAGGAGTTCCATAGAAGTGGGCTAGTTTCAGAGCTAGAGCATAGACGAAACGTAGCTTTGAAATTACACATAAGTTATTGAACTGTACCTAGTATTTTTTGTTAGTTAATATAATTTAAAACAATTAAACAATACATTTTATTGGTACAAGAATGTTCAAACACGGAATTAGTAAGCTGCTCGCAGCCGCGGCGCGGTTCAAATTGGGTCACGCTAATTTCCAGCGCGGGAGACAAAGGACAACGTCTATTCATGTGAGAATAGATTTATTTTGTTTTGTTTTTTTTCTAATGCCTCTTATAAGATTAATTAATTAACTTTTTTGTACCTATTTATAGGTTTTGGTTCTACCGAATAACTTTTTAAACGCACATAGCTTTTTTAAACGGCTTTGCTAGCATTAAGGAGTATTGTCATACAAACTTTCAACCCCTATTTCACCCTCTGGGAGTAAAATTTCATAAAACCCTTAAACTCGTGTTTATTTATTTTGAATCAATGATATAACTCGAGTCTCGACTAACTTTACTTGAATCCGCAATCTGGCTCCGTTTCAACTTTCCTAATCGTGTATGTATGAACGCTTCATGTTTGTCCTAGCATTCTTCGAAATTTTTGGTATTGTTGGCAGCACATGGAGTAATTTGACGACCTCTGTAGCTCAGTTGGTAAGCGCGTTTGGTAGCTTAAGCCGGGGGTCGCGGGTTCGAATCCCGCCG